>JAPMUY010002846.1:0-10000 GCA_026901105.3 Galaxias olidus
GTGTTCAACTCTGTGACTCAATCTAAGAATATGACTGCATTCTGAGTCAGAATGGAGCTAAAGTCTACTGCCCGAAATCTGCCGATTCACCCTTAATTTGTCTCTTCGCTCTATCGACCGGCTTAGTGCGACGTGTGAGCTACTGGCTCATTTCCTGCTTTTTCTACCCATTTATTGGCTTACTCCGAACATCAAATCTTAGTCAGATTTTAACATAAGGTAAAACACACAAAATTTTCTGCTTAGATATTAAAAAAAATCTTAAAAAAATAAAAGTTGACTATATACGCACGCTCAGAGATCGAGCGCAGTTTATAGCCTCAGGCAAAAACTCAGTAGACTTTGGCACCAGTTTAACCAACCTACTAATTAAACCCTACAGTTAATACAGATTCTCTCTGTCTGTTTTGTTCTCTCTTTCTTTCTATCTACCTCACAAGGAGCAAACAAAAAGATTAATAGGGTTCTTATCCCCATGATGACAGATTTTGTTTTAGGGCATTATGAAATATACAATATTATATTAGTTTTATATTACCACTATTTTGTGTAATCTTTAACATTGTAACATTGATAGATATACGACTTAATTCAGCTAAGCCACTTGATCTGATACTTGCGCTCTTTGTCTTGTGGGTGGCATTTTCACGAACTGGAGACGACTCTTGTGGGTGGCATTTTCACGACTGGAGACGACAAGGCACTGCACTGCACTGCAACTTCACAAGAATTCTAACATTTTCGGCATACATATTATGTGTTTCTTATGAATTATTATAGCTGGTGATGCTTTCCTATAGTCTCTCTTATGTGGCAGGGCGTGTCTACGGATCGGGCTGGGGAGGAATCATCTGCATCCATGAAAAAGTTACTGTTATATTGCTTTGAACGTTCTGCAGGTTTTTTTTTTTTATTGTCATTGGTCATCAAAACATCTAATGCTTTCCTGTTGGCCATCTTGAAGGTGAAGGTGTGCTTATGTAACAGTGTAATAGGTTAGAGTTAAATTCCTGCATGAATGGGTATAGAGCCCGTCTGTGGTTTGGTTGGGTGAAATCCCTCTGCACAATGTATAGCGCTATAATTTAGAGAATCTTGGGTAATCCACAACAGAGATACGTGAATTGCTGTGGGTAAATTGTAATTGATAAACGGTCTGGGACAAATCCACCATAAAAGTTATGAAATTTACTTTTCTGTTTTATGTTATATGTTTGTATTACGTCAATACGTTGTCTGTAAGCAGTTTAGCGACACATAAACCATGCATTTTAATTTTAGAAGCAACACTATCAAATTTCTGTTTTCACAAGGGTTTTGGCTAGTTGGCTAATGTGACACATTTTCTTTAGGAGGGCTATATTAAGTGTTGACCATTGACCAATCTACATGTTGTACCATATCGTTGCAGGTAAATGGTTGATAGATGTCTTCTATAAATATGTATTGTTATTTAAAAGGTGCTATGTATTGTCTGTTTGAAATGTTTTACAATTGATTGCATTTCTTACCTGTTGCTGTTATAGAATGTTAGGATGGTAAATATGAATTTAAGTACTGTTGATTTGAAGTAGAAATCAATCATGTCTTGTTTTCTAAGAGATAAATACAAAACCACTATACAAATCACCAAAATAGAAAGATCTAATTAAGAATAGGCTACATCAATATGGCCATTATATTAGTATTGCAGCAGAGATATGTGAATTGCCGTGGGAGGGCAATATTGAGTGGTGACCATTGACCAATGTTGTACCCTATCGTTGCAGCTTGTGAATAAATTACCATCCATCCACTTATTCCTGAGTAGTCAACTTGTTGATTTGAGGTGACAGGACACATTGGTCACACAGAGTCAACCCACAATACTTCTTCACACATGCATAGACATGGTGCAGTGAACTGCAAAAACTGTTTGTAGCCAGCAAATTTTACAGAAGGCTAACATGATTAGTTTTATTTATCTAGCAGGTACATCTGAAAGCACGGTCCATTGAAAACAGGCACCCTCAACTCCAGTGCACTGCATGCTGCCTCCACCGCCGAGCCGAGCAAAGTGGTACTCCTCGGTGTCGGGGCAGCTGCGCAGCAACCTTCCTTCCTCCACAAAATCCAGACACACGATCTGCAGCTCTGCCGTGTCCGTGTTCAAATTCGACAGCCCACCTCCCAGGCGACCATTTGGACAAACTGTAACAAGTTTTAATAACGCCCCCATCCCCCCCCCCCCCCCCCCCCCCCGCTTCTCAAAATTAAACTACATCATTGTTTACATAGCCTATTTAGGAAATACCAATAATCAAAATGCCCACCAAAGCCAGAGACACCTCGGTTCTGTGGCCTAATTATAATGACTGTAATTAATAAAATGTTATTCTGTTGTATACTGTAGGCTATGGAACAGTTGAGTACAGCCCAACCTCAGGTAATTAAACACTGTATCTTTTCGAAGATTATGTCGTATTATGTGCCGTTCTTGAGGTCTTGTTATAAACACATTTTGAGAAAAGTGCCTAAACCTACACACAATTGTGAAATAACTGGATGTTATCTTGCTCAGATAACTTTATTAACCACACATTTCCTTTTTTCACTATATCCAGTCCCTGAACATTTGAATGTAAAGATCTTTATTGTCAATATTTACCCAGTATTCTTTAAAACCGAAAGCCTACTAGTCTCTCAGGCTACACTTCTATGGCAGTAGCATAGCCTCTGAAATAGACTTTGTAATAATATAATATCTTATTGGATAGTGAAGAAGTCTGTCACTCTTTTCTCTCTCACGTAAGTGCAAGTCTGGAACTGACGTATGCTGTCTGCTTCTCTAGCCCCGCCCAGGGGTGAGCCGCTGATCCGACTTGGACTTGAATGAGCCGAGTTTAGTTCCCACCAGATGTCCGTCAGACAGACGGTCACGAAGTAACGCAAACCGTCAGCTCCTGATTATTGGAGAAACTGGAGTACCCAACAAGGGCGGCCTGCGGCCGGGGTTGGGGGTGGACAACGGTAACGTAGACCCCTGGACCAAGCAAAGGAAAATAACTAATCTAGAGTAGACTGTTTTGTGTTTTTTTCTGCTCACCCTGACTTGCACAGGAAAAGCGGAAAGAGAAAAGTTGATCGGACGGCGTCTGTGGGATTCGTTTAGGATTCGAGTAGTTTTCTCTCCTAATTTTCCTGCTGATATAGATGTTCAACTTAATGGGTCTGACAAACGGTACCACGGTAACCCAGACCAATGTCTCGTGTACATGTAACTGCAAACACTCGACTTCATTCCAAAGTATGGAAATCAGTAAGTACTTCAATTATTATTCAAATAATAATAATTAGCATTATTAAGTCAAATAATCAGTCTAACGAATACAAAACTTGTATTTTACTTGTATTTTCTATTCAATTTGGACAATTATAATTAGCTTGAAGTTCGGTTATTTTGCGTCAACTTTCTTTGCTCTAATATTCAGTAGCCATGGCTAGGCTATACCACTTGTTTCATTTTGACTGGTTTTGTCAAGTAGGCTATGGAGGTCCGAAATAGCTATATAATAACCTAACCTAACTCAGAAGAGCGAATTTTTTCCCACGGATGTAGCCCACTAAAAGTCGGGAATGCATGAAAACAAGGTCTCAGTAGACTACATTGATAGGAAATGCAGGTTGCTTTGCTATCTGTTCGTCACAACTGTGCCAGACGTCTAGCCGTCTAAGTTTATGTCCAGGAAATCCCTGTCTGCCCCCATCTGTGAGTCAAACCTGGCGAAGGGACAAGTAAGGTCAGCACACAACACTGTAATGGATCGTTGGAATGTTATGAACATTTAACAACAGAAGAAAGTTTCAAGGGCTTTAATATTCACTGTTGAAGATAAGTAAAATGTAATAAATTGTAATCTAATTTAATTTCTGGTTCCCCATACCCGATAAAGGTAGGCTATTATATTATAACTTATTATATCTTCTCAGCACCATAGCTGAAATATTTGGATGCTAATTGATTAAAGTACACTGTAAATCTTTGAACACTTACAAATGTGTCCCTAAGGTTTGTAAAAAGAAAGCTAAAGTTATGGTCAGTCTATACATTGATTAGTGAAAATTAAAAACATGATGGAAATTCATAATTACTTCCCCAAGATCTACTTGTAAAAAAAAAGTGTTGCAGCATGAATCAAACCAGTGCTTTGTTCTGAATCTCATACAATGCGTCCTTAATGTACTAAATATGCCGGAAAATTTGTTAATATTTAGTGTGGTAAGTGTGCATAGTAGGCGATTCCGAACACAGTGTAAGACTGAAGGGAAATATTATTGGTAAGCTCAAGGTCAGAAGAAAGTAGAGTAAACGAGGGAGTTTTGAAGCTTGCGTTAAGAAACAGAATTGCCTAAATATAAAGAAGAATCAAAGTGGCTCCCACATTCATTTTCTGAAACCGCACACATGCGTGTGATATCAAGTTAAGTGTGTAACATGTTGCCCATGCTTTGGTTCTATTTAATTGGATATAAATGTGAAATGTGTACATTTTGTCTGCAAGCCAGGCAGGTGGACAGTGGTAGTTTAATATAAATTCAATGTTCACAGTATTTTTCTGTTTTATATGTAACTGAACATAGGAGTGTTTTTTAAGTTGATTTAGCCTACTGTGATCAGACGAAGCTCATCTAGGCTACATAGGGCCACAAGCTTGGCTAGGTATCTCCCTTACAGAATTCCTGTTTTTTCCCTCCTATCTGCTGCCCTCTTCTTTTCCCTTCCTGTATTCTTGTCACCCAAACCAGAAGAAAAGTAAGGATTTGATTTAATGATAATATATGCCGATAACCCATAACTCCCCTTCCTCTCTCTTTCTTTCTGTTTTAACTGCCTCACTCTGGTTCTCTTCTCCCTCTCTAATCTTTGCTTCCTTCCTTCCTGCCTTCCTTCCTTCCTTCTTTCTGTTCTTGTTTTTTCCCCTCTCTGTACAGTCTGGTCTGAACCCTTTTTCTTTCCTTTTTCTTACACACTTCCCCTCTTCTTCTCATTCCTACACATTGCTATTCAGGCTCCTGTCTGATGGCTCCTGTTGACCTTAAAGGAGAAGCACAATCTTCACACCTGACTTTATTGGTGCCACTGTCTATGAATGTGGAATCACAGTTCATGGTTAATCCCTTTTGTCTGCTGTTAAGAGAGACTGTTGTCTGCTATGATTATCAGACAGACATAGAGCTCCAATGATATTATGTATGTATGTATGTATGTATATATGTATGTATGTAAATGAATAGGTCTAGCGCAAGCATCAGGTTCACATGGGATTGGGTGTGTGTGTGCGTTTGATTATTTCCATTCTTGTCTGTGTGTGTCTGCGTTTTTGCTTCAGTGTGTGTTAGTGATTGTAATACTAGGGTCAGGGTCACAGTCGGCTGGGGGTGTCCGTATATTTTCTGCATAATCTGCATACTAGACAGTGTTAAACAGGACCCTTGTCTTTCTGGAAGACTGGTCCTCTTCCGTGGATGACCCTGAAGCAGCAGCCTCCATTCTTTTGTTGCTCAATTAGTGTTTTGTTTAGCTGTTCTCTTTCGACTCTAAAAGCTTTCTATCAGCCCATTAATTAGGCTGGGACATCAATCGTCTTTTGTTGAAGGTCATCTAAGACACTGGCAATAGTCCCTGGTTTAGTTTGGTCTGGTAAAGGGAGACCAGGTAGCAGTAGATATACAGATGTGATTTAACATCAAGATTTAAGTGTATAATCACTTCACATACATTTAAAAAAAAAAAAGGGTGTTTATCAATTTCAGAACAGTTGTTCCCAAGGCAGTGAATGAACATAAAATAGACTATATTTTTTGTACAAATGCAAAATACTGTCTCAGACCATTACAATGTATCAGCAGTATAATTAATCTGTGGCTGCATATCCTAATAAAGCCAGCTGGTCACCCACACAAATACACATCCCCCCACACACATCCCCGCACACACACACACACACACACACACACACACACACACACACACACACACACACACACACACCAAATGAGACGAGACTGCCCCCAGCCTCCAGTCACTTAGTTCCGTCTAAAACTATTGTCTTTGGAATTCAGATGTACGTGTGTAAATGTAATTTTGCATATGAAACCTGATCTGGACTACATCGAGCCTCACGGAGCACACTCTTAAAAATACTGGTTCTTCAGAGGTTCTTTATTTGCCCTAATGTTTCTACATGGAACCACTAGTATTTGTAGAACCTTTTATAGAACACCAAATGGTGATTTAATGGTTCTGTGTAGAACCCTTCCACTAGAAACCTTTGAAGGTTCCATGTAGAGCCAAGAGTGGTTGCATTGGGAACTAGAGGTTCCATGTAGAACCACATGGATCCATCATAAAATAGTATGATCGCATGTAGAACCATGTGGTCCATTTAGAACCTTTAGTATTTCCAGAGGGTCAATGGATTACGCACCACTTGGTTTTGTAAGATGGTGCACGAGAGAAATTCAGCTTTAGTAACGTTAATGATCTGCGACGGACAGATCCTGAGGTAATCCACAAATGAAATGGCTAAAGCTCTTTGGTAGGTATTGTAAAATGTGTCAGCTAAGTTATTTTATTTTATGTCATAAAGGAAACTATAATTTTGCTTGCAGCAAAGTGGTGTCAAATAAGTGGTAGTACGTTTTACTTAATGGACGTGTGTATGCAAAAGCTTTTGTTAACGTTAGCTAACCCAAGTCCTTTTGTTGGAGTTAGCTAGCCAGCTAACGTTGCGTTTAGCTAAAGTTATTCAGGAAATTACGCTTAGCTAGTAGTTAGTTCCAAAAGCGGTTGGTTAATTTGAACAAACGCAAATATTGTGCCTTTATCCGTTGTTATGCTATTAGGATTTTTTAATGTTTTAGTGTGAATATTTGAAAAGTTTTTGCAAACGTTAGCTAGCTAGTGAGCTAGTGACCCAGTTGCCATTGCACATTTCGTTACTGCAAGCGAACTTAAGCGAATTAACGTTAGCTAACCATAATATTACTTTGACATTGTGCATTAACAGGTGGCAACTTATGTTAGATAGCAGTTATATGTGTGGGTACACACATACGCAGGGAAAGCGAGGCGATATTTGCCCTGCCGGCCACAGAATGCCCGCCTGTTACTTCACTTCGATGATATTAAGTCTATGGTGAGGAAGGGCCTAACACTGCCCATGGTAAAAGGTGTAGTGGGGGGTGTAGTGTCATACAATGGACAAACAAATGGTCAATAGTTATGGGGTTTATTTACAATCTCACACTGGGGAGTCAAGAAGATGACGAACGGTGTCAAAGAAATGAAAACAGCAAAAGAACTAAACTGTCTACCACTGGTCTTACAAAGATAAATACATGTGGTGGCACCACACCTAATCTAATGGTCTATACACAGCAATCACTACGTGATGCAAAATGTATGCCCAAGGGCGTCTTACCTATCAACTTGCTCCAGTGTGAGTAATAAGATGAAGTTACAAAACCACTGTACCGTGTACAGAGATACAAACAGTGGGTGTTTAAACAAAGGATGGCCTTTAGTGGTGAAAACGGTGGAACAAAACCTAATTGTTCTCAACGAGGAACGGTGCTCTAATGACAATGACTCAAGTCACACTTACTGACAAATGAACACAGGTCACGCACTTCACAACTTTCAACCACAACTCGTACCAGCCAAACACAATGTATACTAAGGAACACTTCCAAACTCCAACAATCTCTCAGCGTCCTTTTCTCTCAGCCTCCTCTTTAGGACACATGACTGGAGGTTTCAGTACAGATGGACGGACGCAGGATTGGTCCGGGAACTAGTGTGGTGATGACGAATGATGAGGGGGTGGCCAATAGGGAGCGAGCACCTGTATAGTGAAAGACAGTGAGGGGAGAAACAGAGGGAAAGAGTAAACAAACCAAATACACAATACACACGAACAGGGATAGCTAATCACCGTCCTTAACACCGCTTTTCAAGACTACTCGCATTGGGTCTAATGACATTTTGTGTGCATCTACGTAGAAAGTTTCCAGTGCTTGTGCTATTTGTCTGATGAACATCATATATAATTCCATAAAAAATATTGCTATTTTTTATGATTATTGTTTTGGTACTCTTTGAGTGTGCAATCGTACAGAATCAGGAATGTTGAAACAGCAATCATTTGTTTTTCATGCATGCTTATGATTCATAATAAAAGCAGAACAAAGACATATGCATGTGTTGCACAGACGGATGACAGTGTAGAAACACATTCTCTTTGCACTGATTGACTACTCGCAGAACGGAGCTGCTATTCCCCCGCCTCAAGTTGAACTATTTTCAACTTTCTTCCTGCTCGCCGCCGCTGGATTTCCTTGCTACTCCACCTCGCTCCTACCGTTGAGGCGGGGAACGCCTTTCATTGAAAATGAATGACTTCCGGTACGACGCTCTGCTTTCCACGTGTGTGTGAACTCACCATCAGGAGTAATGTAACAGCTATACAACCATCCTTCTTTTACCATCACAATTCAAGCAGGATACATCGTTGCTATATTAACACAGGTGAGCCATTCAAGTTTTAGTTTATTTGACCACCTCTAGAAGGTTTTTCAAGATGTTAGTTTATTACGTTTACAGGTGTAAGTTAAGCAAATACATTTAACCCAAAAGATTGATAGAGCAAATGAGCTGTCACCTGTCTTGCACTAACTGGATCGTCATGCTTTTGTGAAAGGAGTCTTGTATTTGAATATTAAATATATGTGGATTGTATTGTCCGTTTTGGTAAAACTTCGATTGTTAGTAAACCTTTTGATAACTACCCTCTTATGCATATGTTGTGCAAATGTATTATGGGCGTAGTGAAGGAATTAGTTAAGACCTTGTACACCCAAATTAATTAAACTTCATCTCTCTATTTTGCCTTTGCCTTAATCTTCCAGAAACCACAGGCACCATGATGAAATATTTTTTCCAAAGGTTGCATCAAGGACCACCAGTCACACTGAAGTATGAGTACATCACACATTCACAAACACAAAGTCATCATTGAAGGAAGTAATGAAATTATCCATGGATTGAGTCTTCTCTGGGTTTTTCATTTGGGCTTGACTAGCTGAAAAAGCTAACAAAAACATTTACCCACCAAGAGATCTGGGAAAATAAAGTTAGTTTACTAGTTAGTCAACTTATCTAAATACTGGCATGTATCAATGTTTTCTTTGTTCAAATACATTTTGGTGCATTTTTCACGAGTCCCCAGGAATTCCTCACAGGTGAACACTTCAAAATAAAAATACAATAAAAAGAGTTGTATTTTGGCCCATTGTCTTTTTTTTCAGTAAACTAAATAACTCCATCCATCCATCCATTAGCTATACCGCTTATCCTATGCAGGGTCGCTGGGGGGCTGGAGCCTATCCCAGCCGACACAGGGCGAGAGGTGGGGTACACCCTGGACAGGTCGCCAGTCTATCACAGGGCAAACTGTGATAAATAAACTAAACTAAAATAAAGTAAATAACTGATTATTATTATATTTTAAGGTCCTTAACTTAAGCTGTTGTGACCCTTAATCCATGTACAACTCAAGCATCTTGCATTTGTATCTTAACACTTCGATTGAATGAACATTTTTCTTCACTCATAGCCATTTTGCACTTGTTAAAAAATTGCAGCTTAAAAATGTCCCCAAACATCAGAAAATATTCATGTTAGTGAAACTGCCTTTAATGTTCTTCGGTAAGTTTCCAATTAAGTGTTGATTTTTTCAGGTTTCTTTGCATTTTTTATTGATGCATTGCAATGTGAAATTTACATTTGAAAATGTGATGTTTTATAATTTAAACATTTATTTAAAAATAAATGTCAGTAGAGAACTGTGCTTGATTTCCCTTACTCTTTGTATTCCTATGCTTTGACCATTATGTATTTTTTTATTTCCATTTACATACAAATGTTGCGGTACTAATAATTAACTAGACAATTCAGGTG
>JAPMUY010002846.1:12500-23364 GCA_026901105.3 Galaxias olidus
ACATACACAGACAGACAGACTCAAACAAAAAAAGAGGCTGCACACAAAGCATGTAGATTCATGGCACGGATTAAGGGTATAAGCTTAGGAGTCTAATCATTTGAGATGTACTTTATTACATTGTCTTGTTTTGTTTGTTGGTTTGACTTTTAATGGGAAACAAATCATTCGGTAATTGATTCATTCACCAGCCTTTCACCATATGCATGAATGACATGACGGCTAAAGTTAAAGATTGTAGTTTATAAGAATCAGCGATAGACCGGGATTAGAATATTGCAGACGGCTTTGATCTTTTTCCTTGTAAACCTCAAATGAGTGCTGAATTCTAGCAAAATAACATCATTACTTTTCCCGAGAGCCAAAGAAACCAGATTTCAGCTGTAAGACCGTTAATTTATCTGTTATTGATAATGTCTCTACGTTTAAATATCTTGGAATCTCGCTTGATGACAAAACGTCCTTTTAAACAGCAACCTAACAAACTCAAAATCAGGTTGTTGTTTTTTCACTTGAATAAGGCATGTTTGCCTTATAGAAAATAAATTGTCTGGTAATCCTTCGTTTCTTTCCCCAGATTAAGGTGAAATATACGTATATATGTATGAATATATATGAATAAAAACTAAATCCAATTAATTATATGAAGATGAAATTGGATTCTTGTTAAAACTCTAATTAATGTTGTTCTCCTCACTATGTTCTGTGCTTCATTAAAAATAAGCTCTTCAGAACATAAATGTGTGTTAAACATAATAAAGTTGCTTAGCCAGTTTTTAGTGTGCAGAGAGAATATCGCAGCCACTTCAAAAGACAGTCCATTTTGTCTGAGTTCCCTATTACAATTCACAGCTACGAGATAGGGCAGGGCAAACGATTAGGTAAGATTTGAAGGCCCTTGAGAAAAATTTGATCTATGAAAAATGACTTTCAAGTGTTTTGCACCATATTATTGGAATAAGCTTATGGAGATCCTAAATGTGGTATTATATTATGCTTATGTATTTTAATGATGGATGATGGTTGGTATTTTGGTTCCACAAATGCCTTTGTAAGTTAACAACATTTGTGGTGTTTCATTATGTTATACTATTTATTTATAGTCCGTTTGCAATGCGCTTTTTCTTATGTAGGGGCCGAGTGAAAAAGAACTGCATTCCGTATTGAAAGAAATATATGCCTAATTGGATTTCCTTTTCCTCACACTGTCGTTAAACACAGTTGAAAGACACACCATTTGTTATGTCTAGTCAGGTGTGTTAAGGACTTGTGGGGCCGGTTTGGTTTGTAGATTTGTAGATTTGGCAGCACATCAATGTTTAAACTGCAGAGGAGGAAATGTCGAGCATCTTTTTTTCCTTTCTTTCTCGCTGTATTGCACACACATAAAGGTAGCCGATGGGAGACGATCAGCATTTCTGTAGTCATTGACCTGTGACCCTTATTCTGGCAAAAACTGTCGCTTCCTCCCGTTTGCCCTAAACCAGTCTAGAACCCGCATCCCATGGTAGCCACCAGCAGCAGATAAACTAGGTTTACAGTGTCTCACTGTATTTGATATTTCACTAAGGATAAATCTAAACTGCTTAGTTTATCCTCGTCTTTGATATTCGTACGTATTACATTGTTAAAAGAGCGAGTGTGTGTTTGTGCATGTGCGTGTGTGCGTGACTCAGACAAAGACAAAGCCAACACAGTACCCAACCGTGTTTGTAGACTGTTATTATTATGTCTAGCCCGACCAGCTTGACAGACAGCTCACACAGACACACCCACTATGTGTGTCTAGGTGATATGGAAGCTTCTCTCTCTCTCTCTTTCTCATTTAAATGAAGTGGCTGTGTGTGTGTGTCTATGATTGTGTGCTCCTGCTGGCTAGAATAGCAATGAGCATCTTGTCTCGCCACACGCACACCCACCAAAGCCAGACAAAACAGCTGATAGCCGTGTTAGATTTTCATATATTTCAGACAGTCGGGACCACAGGTCAGACGCTGAGGAGGGGGTATGACTTGTGATTATGTTTGTGTGTGCATATGTGTTAGCCTCTTATAGGGGTTTCCCATATCTACTTCAATATGTAAACTGAATATAATACATATCAATATATATATATATATATATATATATATATATATATATATACAATCTTCACATGCCACCACATTATATATATAAACTAACGGAATTGAAGTGCAGACTTTAAGGTTTAATTATGAACAAAAATATATGATTAAACATGTAGGAATTGTGGCTATTTTTAAAAACGCTCCTCATTTTCAAAAGTAATTGGACAAATAAACATAACCCCAAGTAAAATGTTACTTTTCAATATTTTGTTGAGAATCCTTTGCAGGCAATGACTGTCTGGAACCCATGGACATCACCAAACGCTGGGTTTCCTCCTTTGTGATGCTTTGCCAGGCCTTTACTGCAGCGGTCTTCAGTTGTTGCTTGTTTGTGGGTCTTTCTGCCTTAAGTTTTGTCTTGAGCAAGTGAAATGCATGCTCAATTGGGTTGAGATCTGGTGATTGACTCGGCCATTGCAGAATATTCCACTTCTTTGCTTTAAAAAAACTCCTGGGTGGCTTTTGCAGTATGTTTTGGGTCATTGTCCATCTGTACTGTGAAGCGCCGTCCAATCAACTTTGCTGCATTTGGCTGAATCTGAGCAGAAAGTATATCCCTATACACTTCAGAATTCATCCGGCTGCGTCTGTCTTTTGTCACATCATCAATAAACACAAGTGACCCAGTGCCATTGGAAGCCATGCATGCCCAGAAACACTGCCTCCACCATGTTTTACAGAAGATGTGGTGTGCTTTGGATCATAGCTGTTCCAATTCTCCTCCAAACTTTCTTCTTCCCATCATTCTGGGACAGGTTGATCTTAGTCTCATCTGTCCAAAGAATGCTGTTCCAGAACTGGGTTGGCTTCTTCAGGTGTTTTTTGGCAAAGTCAATTCTGGCCTTTCTATTTTTGAGGCTGATTAATGGTTTGCACCTTGCGGTGAATCCTTTGTATTTACTCTCATGAAGTCTTCTCTTTATGGTAGACTTAGATACTGATACACCTACTTCCTGGAGAGTGTTCTTCACTTGAGTGGATGTTGTGAAGGGGTTTTTCTTCACCATGGAAAGGATTCTGCGATCATCCACCACTGTTGTCTTCCGTGGACGTCCAGGCCTTTTTGAGTTCCCAAGCTCACCAGTGCACTCTTTTTTTCTCAGAATGTACCAAACTGTTGATTTGGCCACTCCTAACATTTCTGTTATCTCTCTGATGGATTTCTTCTTTTTTTCAACCTCAGGATGGTCTGTTTCACCTCCATTGAGAGCTCCTTTGACCGCATGTTGTGTGTTCACAGCAACAGCTTCCAAAAAACGCCACACCTGGAATCAACTCCAGACCTTTTAACTGCTTAATTGATGACAGGTTAATGAGGGAAGAGCCCATGCAGCGTTTTATTTTTTTTGCAGCCTTCTGAGTCAATTGTCCAATTACTTTTGGTCCCTTGAAAAAGAATGACGATTAAAGAGCTGTAATTCCTAAACCCTTGCTCCAATTTGGATGTGAATACTCTCAAATTACAGCTGAGTCTGCACTTTAAGCCCATATTGATTATATAATTGTATCCTGAATATGTTTTCGTAAACAGCTAAAATAACAAAACTTGTGTCACTGTCCAAATATTTTTGGGCCTAACTGTATATATATACACACAAATATATATATAAATAATATGTATGTATATGTATATGTGTATGCGATGGGGGAGGGGGGGGCCTATATGTTTAAAAAATTTATCATTTAAAAAATGTTAGACAAAATGTTGAATGACAGTCAGTGTGCAGAGCTTTCAATAAGCGCCGGTTTACTACCAAACAGCTGACTGACTACGCTCATCCAGTCGGCTACTTCAATGTTTTAACTATTAAGTTGGATTTGCTATGCGTGTACATTTACGACCACTAGCTTCTTGCTTCAAAACAATGCGAGCATGCTGATAGAGAAACATGCCAATGAACGGACTTTAGCTGGGGAACGTAGTCTGGTCAGATTGCCTTGGCGAGAGACAAGTTTATTTTATTAATTTAAAGGCTTGATAAACCTTTATAAAGTAAAGGCGTCAATGAATAAACCAAAAAAAAAGTCAAATTATTCTTAATCACAAAACTAATGATCAGTCAGGAATTGGTGTGTTTTCGAGTACTAATAGGCTACTAATAGATCTTTACAGAAAAAACAGTCCACTTGTGCGGCGTTGCAGGTTCTGCGAGCTAAGGCGGTCAGTCTAATCACTGGACACATCACATCCGCATTTGCTCAGGGAAATGCATTCTCTAGTCTAGAGATTAGTATCTTCCAGGTGTTTAATAAAAAATGTATTTTGGGAAATAAAACCTCTTCTGAATGATCTTCTAAAAGCTTCTTTTTAATTTTAAAACCGACGGGACAAGGTACGGTAAAAAGCAGCGATTCATTTGAACAAAGATTATTCTATTGAACAACTACTAGTTGAATTATTTTAAAGCTGCAAAGACAAGGGAGGGGAGTTTGCAGTTTATGAAACTTAATGAGTCTTACCTACAACCCTATCTACGGGTTTAAAACACAACATCCTCACCCTCCATACACACACTCAAACAACAGGAGATGTGTCTTCAAACACACCTCGACAGTAGCAGCAATACACACCATCAACATCTTTCACAAGCTCCTTATATATACCATGGAGAAAACCTCGTGAGTGGTCAACATCCTTCTGGTCTCATACACATTATGCAACATAGTGCTGAGGGACCATATGGCCTAATTTGGATGGTAAAAAATTATAGGGCTGAGGAAACACAGACATGCTCCCCGTTTAACCTAGCCATGTGCTAACCATGCTACTAGGTTACCACCCCAGCCCCCTCCCCCACAAAAACACACTTGATTTTCCCACAGTTTCCATATAGTGGGGATGTCTTAGCTCAAAGGTTCCCACACTTGCTGACTAGTTGTGCAACAACTCCTAAAGTCAATGAAGGGCAGTGTTTGTGTCTTTGTTTGTATGTGTGACTGATCTGTGTGGCCCCCTGCCTTTCTTATGGAAATTGTCAAGCAGATTGTGAGCTCCCTCAACCTATAATACACACCCCTTGGAGCCATGTACTACAGCACACACACACACACACACACACCGTGCACACGTAGTGGGTCCGTTTGAGCATCGACCAGTTTTACAGACACATAGGCACACCTTTCTTTCTCTCTATCCACGCACAGCAACACACACACAAGCTTTCTGTACTACGCTGGCAAGGAATGCTGAGTCATTGTGGGCCTGAGATAGGGAGAACCTCCCCCTCTCCCTCCTTCTCTGTCTGTCTGAGTGCTTAGAGTTGTCTGACCGCCAGTGACCTAGACTGGACTGACTCTCAGCTGAGGAGGGAGGGATAGACAGAGAGGAAGGAAGAAAAAGGAGGGGGAGGTTGACAGCACTTTTCCTTTTTAATAATGAGGGGAAGAGACAAGGGAGGGCAAGAGAGAGAGAGAGAGAGAGAGCGATAGGGGAGGGGAGTCCTGAGCCACTCAGCGTCTCCATTTGGGATCAGACAAGTTTTAGCAGAGGCTGAATTGTCTGGGGACAGAGTCTGGCGAGGCGCTCACTTGACAAGAGACACAAATACGCACACACACACGCTCACAGTATAACTGAGAGAAAACTATGAGAGCTACATGGCTCGTTGCAAGTGCTTAAAACACGTTTTCAAACCCTGATATGCTTAAATCTTATGTCCATTTATACATACATAAACTACATAATTTTTTTGTTTAAAGATTTAGGGGGATGGTTTTTTAATGAATTTATTACCATCAAATGGGCACAGAGCTTGCTTTGACAACCCCAGTTTATGGCAAAATGCCAGACGTAACTAAGGCTGGACAGACAGCAAGGTCCAAAGATCAGGGGACACTGATGGAGGGTTTTGGCTGACGGACTCAGGTCCAGCTGGAGAAGCAGACATACACACAGCCTGGCAGTGAGAACCAGGCCCGGGCCCATGCCTGCGTATTAGGTAGTTATGTCATTATTTCTGGAAAACATAGATGCAGGGTAATACATTTGCAATAGCCTTTCCATGGGAACCTGATCTCTCTCTCTCTCTCTTTCTCTCTCTCTTTGACTTTCCCCCCTTTTCTTCATCTCTGACCCATCTGTTTTTCCTAGACAGTCCCAAACTACTGAAGCACTGTGCTCCCCCCTCACACTGCCCCTCATTGTTCCCAGCCATGGGGGGCTGCTCAGCTGTTCCCTCTCTCTCTGTGTGTGTGAGAAAAAGAGGGGACCAAGCTGTGACGGTTTAAAGGGTTAGTATGGGTTTGTGTTGTGGAGCAGCACACACAAGCTGGCTTGCTGGGCAGTCAGGAAGCTGTAGGTTGGTGCTGGAGCAGAAGAGGAGTCAAAGCTTCTCTCTCCTTCTGTTGAAAGGTTAGAGAGACCTTGGAATCAGGGTTGCCAGATTGGGATGACATTGCTGTTCGTATTGTCATCCATTTGGGATTTTAATCATTAGATAGCAGCAACAAAGACGTTCTATGACGACGTGATCATGCAGCCTGTTACAGGAACTAACCATCACCAGCATACTAGTTGCGAGACACAATGTAGTGGTGAGTGTGGAATCTCCTACCTTTTTCTTTCTATTTTCTTTCTACTACTTTTTGTTATAAAAAAAAAATAAAATAAGCTACATCCATATTTCCTTTAGTGTGGTAGCAATGTCTGGGTTGACCATTACATATAATATGCTATCTGACCTTGGTGCAGTACATAGAACACAGTCCTTCTCTTTCTCTATAATCTTCGGTTCTTCTTTTTGTGTTATTTTAGTTTATGTGTGAGGCACACATCTTTGTCAGACATTTGCCTGGTTTAAATGGGGTCTGAATGTCATCAGCCATTAGTCCGTTTGGTGTGACCATAATGCCTTGTTTACTCTTTTTTACTAGTGCTATGAAACAAAATGATAGTTGCTGCCTTTTGGGAAAAGAGGCAGAAAGATCAAGTTGTTGTTACACTCTCTCCTCTTTCTCACTCACTTTTCTCCAACTAATCACTTTGTTTTTCTCCAATGTAAACATATAGGCAAGTATTTTAAACCTATGATTCATCTCTTGTATAGTTTCTCAGTTTTCTAAGTTTGCTCAGGTCAGTGGAGTTGCATAATAGGCTAGTGTTATTTATCATCAATTCTACATGTGTCTGAATATCCAATTTTAGTTTTTGGATACAGAATCTGGTCTGTGTGAGTGTTTGCGTATTTTTGTGGATAGAAGCTAAAGTCTTTGTAAAAGTGTAATAGTAAATGGCTGGATGTCAAGAGGGAGGAGGTGTTGACGTGCAGCCTGTCCTTTCCCATCCCTACACAAAGATGTTTTGTCTGCCTCATGATGTGACACACTGACCTGCCTTGCTGCAACAATGGCTGTTTGAAGGTACCTGGTTTGTCTAAGGATGTTCCGAATGACCTGGAAGTGTATTTCTAAAGATAAACTAGGGTTCCGTCTAAAACAGAACATGCAGTTTTATTACTCATACCAACATACAGAGCTATGGCAACCATATTTAAGATAGCGAGAGTCGAGTTTAGGAAGACATAGTTTGATAATAAGTGATAGTTACAGGAGCTGAGGCACTTACCATTGTAAAACGTACAGAGCATAACCAGAGACTACACTACGTGAAGTAAAAAAACTCTTAAAGAAGTTGAGAGTTTAACAAAACTGGTACTGGTCTTACGGGAAAAGGGTAAAGAACAAACAGAATAACAGTCTAAGGAGTGTTCCTACTGTACAAATGAACAGACAACGTTTTTATGACGAATCAACTAAAATGAGAGCAGTTGATATTGCTACATTGGATTGTACAGTATTTATGCCGATATTTCGGACACCAAAAAGAGTGAAAAGGATGGGCTTACCATTGTGTACAGACATCAGAAACTCTTTTGTAATTCACCATCCCTAAAATAGTATTTGTGATTGTACAGTATTTATTTTTGGAAAAGAAAAAGGATGGGCAATTGGATCCTTGTAATTCACCACCTTAGTATGTTGGTCAGAGACCTTGGTTGTTGGAAAAAACCTCTCCCCTAGGTAGAAACATAAATGCTGTACAATATGCGATATATACTGTCAACCCATTTGAACTACTTGGGTGACTTCTTGAGCGGTGTGTTCACTGGTCGAGGGTAATGGAAATCTACTATTATTCTCCATTGCCTCATAATGAGGATTACCAAAAACTTTTCAAATCTCCATCTGAGTTTTCTAGACGGGCACAGGAGCCCCACCACTGTTTCCATGGTAGTACTCGGGTTGTTGGGTGAGACATAGAGACTTTCAAATAGAGGGAGAGGGAGCTTTTTAAAGTGACATTTGGTGATTTCTAGAGGTGTAGAAATTTCTCGTTTCTCCAATGCATCGCAATGAGGATGTGAACGACTCTGCATCGATGCCACAACAAGACAATCCGAATTTTGAAAAATATAATATATAAAAAATATAAAAAAATAAATTAAAATATGAATAGTCCTACATGAAAAAACAAGTCTAAAACCAAATTGTGTAATTACGCTGTGAGTATGTACAGTGTTATTCCAAAATTCCACTTGTATAACGCTGGCGTTAGGGTTCTGGATTGCATTGCAAGTTTTCTTGCGTGTTTACATCGTAGGTTGTTGATTGATTGGTTATGACCCTTTGTCATCATGGTCCCGTGACAATGTAACCTTTATGCTGCGTTTCAATAATCCGTTCAACATGCCCTCCTTGACTTCCCCTCGGCACTTGCCCTGGAGGGAATCTCCACCGCCATCTTAAGTGTAGTTCCATTAGTCTGAAATTCTGAAGTGAACTTGGTGAGATTGACCTTCGGAGGGCTGAGAAAGCAAGTGAACAACGATGCTCACTCCATAGATGAATATCACCCACAATGCATTGCTGTCTTGCATTTGGTGCAAGAAAATAAATCAGTGTGGTTAGGTGGCAGTAATGTATGTAAAACACCAGTTGCTCACCACTGAGGGAGAATATTAATAAATTAAGCAAGGTATCATAAACCCCCAATAATAGTTAGGATAATCATGATACATATCACAAACAGAAATGTCTAAATTAGAAACGGATTCAGCTGATTGCATAGGCCTCGTTGAAATGGGTCTTGCATGTATTTCAGATGATTTATAAAAAGCAGCATAGCACTAAGCCTACCACTGGTGGTCGATCAATGACAGTTTGGGCTGAAAGTGTACAAGGGCAGGTGCGTTCCATTTAAACTCTGCACCCACTTTCCCTCTGTTCTCCAAGTGGCCTCCGTGCGACGTATGCTGTTACGTCATACCAAGGGCTGAGGGTAAGTGAATGAGGGGAAATGGAACTACTATTGAAACAGCAGCATAAGGTTTACAGTTACGCATTACTTAGGTTTGACTAGTGGTGCGTTCCATTGTACTCTGAACTCAGATATTGCAAAGTCGGTATTCCCAGCTTCCAACCTAAATGCGTTCCCGTGCATCTGCTTGGGAAAACATGGACGCCCGCAGCAAACTAATGTTTGTATGGCAAGTCTCTGAGAGTAGGCTAGTACCGCATGATCGAAAATACTTACATCATACACATACCCACTTCATGGAAATGGCAACTACAAAGTTGTTATAGCATGTTTCACAACACAAACACTAGCCTACATAGTTAATTTTTTTTTATGAAAAGTTAAATGTGCTTACTGTTCACTACATGCGACGCCATATTGCTCTGACGTCATGTGTGTTTATGTCGGTGAAGTCGGGCTTAGTTGATCTTGCCTGGGGTTACCGACTTGAATTCCGACCTGAACGTCCGTTCCAGTGCAATTTTCCATGTCGGAGGTCGTTTTTTTTACGAGATCCGAGTACAATGGAATGCACCGTGGCTAAGACATTATTTACGTCTTGATGGTGCAGCTGAATTTAGTAAAACGATAGTTTAATTTAACTAGTGGTTACTAAGGTCTTACTAAAGACTTCACGCACAAACTTAACAACTAACTTACACACAACTGGTACAACCCAGAACCCTAACGCCAGCAACGTTATACAAGTGAAATTTTGGAAAAACGTTGTAAATACTCTAGCTAACGTTAGACTCGGGACATAGGAATAATGTTCACACCATATCAAAATTGTGATAGCGTTCGCTATAAAAATTGTCAACAATTTTGTAACAGCAGCTTTGGGAAACACTTATTTGACTGCTAGTATTATTTATATGGTAAAAAAGTAGGTGCATGTGCAGTAATATTGAAAATTGAGGATGTGAAACATTGAGACGTGTCGAGAATCGCTGTGCATTCGAATCATTGACATGTGGATCGTAATTGAATCGCGTAGACAAGTGAAGATTCACATCTCCTCTACTGGTTTCCTGACACGCTGGTGTGTCTGTTTTCCTATTCGGACGGGATTTGTTTCTCTAGGGGAGGTAGGGTAATTATGTGCTGCATCGTCAGATGCAGCACATACTGTTACTGGAAAGTCATATTATTATTATTATTATTATTATAAATATTATTATTAGGCCTATTTTTGCGCGCCTATCTATGCCCGCAGTTTTGACCCAATCGATTCCATTCCAGTGCCCACATGTCTTGGGTATTGCAGTCCGTTGAACTAACATACAGCTAACTGATCGGTTAACGTTTTATATTTTTTATATTTATTTTTAATCGATTTTTGGCCCCAATGAAATGAATGGGGAGAGAGTTTTCACGGTCTTTTACCGCCATCTAGTGTCGATGTTATGTAATTGCATGTTATGTTATGCTATAGCGTGAA
>JAPMUY010002847.1:0-22500 GCA_026901105.3 Galaxias olidus
TTCAGATTCCTGGGGATCCACATCTCACAAAACCTCACCTGGACAACCAACTGCTCCAACCTGGTCAAGAAGGCTCACCAGCGGCTCTTTTTCCTGAGGAGCCTGAGGAAAAACCACCTCTCTTCAGACATCCTGGTGAACTTCTACCGCTGCACCATCGAGAGCATCCTAACCAACTGTATTACAGTTTGGTATGGGAACTGCTCTGTCGCGGACCAGAAGGCGTTGCAGAGGGTGGTGAAAACCGCCCAGCGCATCGCTGGAGCCCCACTTCCTGCTATAAAGGACATCTACAGGAAGCGTTGTCTTAGGAGGGCCATAAACATTAGAAAAGACTCCTGCCACCCAGCACATGGACTGTTTGCCCTCCTGCCCTCTGGGAAGCGCTACAGGAGCCTACGGACCAAGACCACTAGGTTCAGGAACAGCTTCTTCCCCACAGCTGTCTCCCTGCTGAACTCTGCCCCCCATGCCCCACCCCACCCCTAACACATATACACACGGATCTGAGCACCAGGACTCTGCCAAGTATCATTGCACTACTGTAGATATGCTGTTTATAATGTAAATAATTTCCCCTGCACTACTGTACATACAGTATACTATATATTCTGTAGATTATGTAAATCATCCATTGCACTGTACTGTACTGCACTGTACATACTGTATACTTAACATTCTGTAGATAATGTAAATCACCCACTACTGTACACTACTCATATCGTAATTTATCTATACTGTTACCATAGCCTGTTCATAGACATAGATATAGACACTGCACATATGTATATCTTTTTTTATATCATTTCATACTGCACTTTGTAAATTATGTTATTTAAACACTGCTAAAAGCACTTCTGGTTGAGATGCAATCTGTATTTCGTTGCTTTGTACTTGTGACATGCGCAATGACAATAAAGTTGAATCTGAATCTAAACAGACTAAAGATAAAATGGAAATAAGCCATTGACTTCTACATTTCACTACCTGGTTTTATAGAAAATTCAGATGATTGGTGACATTTACGATGAGTTGTCTCTTTTGTGATTATTTCACTACCTGGTTTTAAAGATAATTCAGAAAATTGGTGTCTCTGTTGTGATCGTCAAGAGGAGTTATCAACTTGCTACTTTCCGTCTTGTCTTCAATTGTGATTTTTCCGCAGCACCATGAGGGGGCGCAACCATAAAGCCAGTTGAATAGCTCTCTCAGTGTCTGCAAGCCTTTCTCATAAGAGCTGACAATTCATAGGATTACATTTTGCTTCTTTAACTCTGCGACCACATTCCCCTTATTTCTCTCTCTCTCTCTCCATCTATTTCTCCATTGCACTCTTTAAGACATGCCTATTGACCCCAGGTCCCTGTCAGTGTTCCTAAAGGTCATGCATGGTCCATGAAGACAGAGAGATAATTAGACACAAAGGAGAGGTGGGCACACCTTGTATGGCTCTTACTCCCTGGACCCACAGGCCACAGGTCATCAAAGCTCAGAGGAGGATATGGCTGCTCACTAACTAAACTGTCTCTCAGATTATGTCCTCCCTACACCCAGCACCCACCCTTCAGTTACCTTTTTGCTATCTTTCAACCCGACGCTTTCCCTTCCACTTTGACTGCTTTTGATTACCGACCATGTGAGGATGCTTTTCATCTTTCTAAGAGGGGTGACAGCAAAGCCTGCTTCCAGTAATGAGTTAAAAGAAGAAACTATATGGATATTATCGCATGATACAGTACAATTTAATCAGTAGCTCTTGTTTAATTTGGAACAATACAGAAGTCTATGGTAAAATCAGCATAAAGGGAGCTTTCTTGGGAAGTGGCTGTTGTTTTTTTTTAAATACTAGAGAGATACTGTCATAAAGGAATTGTATCAAGCGGGGAAGACTGGCTTTTTTGACTTTCTGGCCTTGCAGTGATTGACACAGGGACTTGAAACTGAACGTCGGCACCCTAAGCTCTGCTTGTTTGAGTATGTGTGTGTGTGTGTGTGTGTGTGTGTGTGTGTGTGTGTGTGTGTGTGTGTGTGTGTGTGTGTGTGTGTGTGTAAGTGTGTGTGTGTGTGGGTGTGTGTGCCTGCTTTCGCCTGCTATCGGTCGCTCAGATTCAGCTTTCTTCATGACCTAGCTGACATGAGGCAACCGTCTGACGTGACTCCGAGTCACAGACTGTCACTCAGGCATGGTGCGTGTTGCTCGTGCATGTCTTTGTGCGTGTGTTTGTTGGTGCTTGTCGGCGATTTGTGTGTGTGTGTGTGTGTGTGTGTGTGTGTGTGTGTGTGTTTTTGTCAGTAAGAGGGCAGAGGCAGCTAGGACCTCTCTCTCTCTCTTTCCGCTATCTCACCCATAACCCCTTCAACACACTGGTTTTCTCACAGTGAATACAGCCCTTCCTCAGTGATCCCATCGTCGTCGTTCTTGTCACAGTAACAAAACAAACAGGACAGGTATGGTCACGCTTTACCAGTTTTCTACTGTAGATCAATGATATAGCTCTTTTCATCTCTGTGTCCCAGTCCCTATCTTTTGTTTTTTTATGTTTAGTTGCGGGGCGGTGAGGGCTGGGGGTGGGGGGATGAGGAGCCACAGAAGATGACAAAAAACAATTGAATTGAATTGGATTGTTAAACTGTTGGACAGGTTTGTCAATAAGTTATTGCTTTGGCTCTGGCTCTTAAAAAACATATATAATAACTTGGTGAAGACTTTTATCTAAAGTGTATTACAATACTTGTGGGTGCATATGTTTTTAGTATATTTTGCTCTTTATAATCAAATTAATCATTGATTGCATTGAATATTATATATATATATATAATTGAACACTTTTCTAGACAAAGCCAAAAACCTTTAAACTGTATTTTGGTACTCACAGTTTGGTTGCCAGTGTTTAGCACACACCTAGTGATGCCACAGCAGCCATTTTGTGCCAGACTTGGAGGAATCCCTCCGGACCGCATGCATCACCAACACAGCGAAGCAGGACCACGAGTCTGCACTGTAGCTGGTTTATGAAGCAGCAGTCTGGGCTCTGAAAAGGGGACTGGGAGTGGACTTGTTTTCTCAACCCCCTTCAGTACATTCAGACCAGGTCTTAATAGTATAGTCATTGGAATTCATTTTATAATTTATTTGTAATGTTAAAGTGTGAAGAGTAAATCCACCTATGGTAAACAAGGTGTGTATAGTATCGGCATTCCCATTCAATATCTGGGATATCATTCAGTATTTATTTTTGTTACATCAGTGGAGGGAAGGGAATTGCTCAGTGAGAGTAGGGGCTATAGTGGTTAAACTTTGAAGGTACGTATCTTTATTTTATTTTTTTGGAGTAGTAGCCTTTCAAGACTAACCCAAATAGGAAAAACATCACAAGGAATGCATTTGTCCTTTTGCCCGTTGAACCATGCCACCATAATGACTGTAGAAATCACCAGTGTAGGGGAACCACTTTCTTTCTCTCACTGGGTCACAGAATTTTCCTGGCTGCAGCCTTAAAGGCCTCACATCTATATGATAGATGCCATCACATTCTCAACACAAAACAAAGAAAAACTCTACAAATCTAAATGCTGCATCTCTCTTTCAGCAGAAAGCTGTGCGTTTGTGTCAGTCTCAGAGAAGTAGCGGATGGGATGGACCAGGGACAGGCAGGCATGATGACGTAACAGGGTGAATATGCACTTTCAGTTACCAAAATGCCCCCAACTGTTTCTCTCTCTTTACCACTCTCACAAGCACACACACACACACACACACACACACACACACACACACACACACACACACACACACACACACACACACACACACACACACACACACACACAGGTGACCTCCAACTTGGTTGGCTCCTCCCAAGATCCAAATGTTTCTTATAAAAAATACTTTATTGTGTATTTATAACTATACAGAATTTGCAAGGGTGTATATTTGTGTATGAGAAAAATACATAATGTAGATAAAGATATATCGTGTGTGTGTGTGTGTGTGTGTGTGTGTGTGTAAGGGAGACAGTGTGTTTTGGTGTGTTCTCTTCACCCTCTCTCAGGGTTATGTCCTCACCCTTGTGCTCTTCAATCAGCTCTAATGGATCCCCTGGCTCCGACTCAGCCCTGATCACCACGCTAAAGAAAGCTAGGCTTTCTCTCTCTCTCACCCACAAAGATTCATTTAGAAAGATAACAGTTCAAGTATGCTTGAATTAGTGGAGAGAAATATTAGGGATACAGTAACGAATGAGAGAGAATGGATAAGTTAAAGATCAAGAAAAAGAGAAATAGGTTTTAAGCGACGCAGATACTGGACGTACACAGGCAGAGAATGAAGACTGGGATGGAGATGGTTGGGACAGGGGTGGGGCAACAGATTGGGTGGGGCAACAGATCGGGCGGAGCGATGGGCGGAGGAGGGTGGGGATGAGGTAAGAGCTAAAAGCGGCCCTCTTAACATTCTCTTCCTGTCGTGTTTGCCCTCTGTCTCTTCTCTCCGCCTTCCCGTCGTATTTTACCAGACATCCCCACATTGACTGCACCACTTTATGCTGCTTTACGTTCAATAGAATTATAGCTGGTTTTTTATATATATATATATATCCGCCGTTAGTAGATATTTTGCAAAGACAAAAAACTATTTTTTTGTAAGCATTTATTTGTTTTTTAACTCATCAAATATAGTAATGATTAGAAATAATCATAATAAAAAAGGAACAACACAACGCAGTGAACTCTCAAACACAATGACAGAGAAACCCATGAGACCTCAACAACAGTTTAAATCAGATGTGACAGGGGTCTTCTCTTTCAATCCATGTGAGTGTCCTGTGTGTGTGTGTGTGTGTGTGTGTGTGTGTGTGTGTGTGTGTGTGTGTGTGTGTGTGTGTGTGTGTGAGAGTGAGTTTGAGTGCCTCACAAATTTCTGCTTTAACCCCTCTTGGGTGCTTTTCCATACACACTGGACTGTTCCCTTGGGGCTACTTGCCCATTGTAGGGGAATGTGTGTGTGTGTGTGTGTGGAGGGGGGGGGGGGGGGGGTTGCATTAGCTTCCCCAGTGACTTTCTATTGGATTAAAAAGCTAGATCCATGTCTTTAGAAAGGAGAAGGGCTGGAGGGGACACAGATGAATAGTCCTAAAATGCAAAAAGGTGGAGACATACGAGAATACACTCCCCACTAGTTAGAGTGCTATTGCTGTCAGATAAATACTCATATTCAGTCATATTCTTAGTCTAGTCTAGTCATTTCTAACCTTGTTATATATAATATATATAGTCATATTAAAGATATACACTACCAGTGCTTAATTTGTGATGGAGCTCAGCTCCGGGACCTCTGACTTTGAGCCTCCTGCTCTCCTCCAGCCCGCGCTCTGTCACCTCCAAATACACATACAGTACGTTTTTGGCCATTTAAAAAATATATATATACCCACTATACAAGCTGTACAATATGACCGTCAGACATTTGTAGTGGGCTCCTATTGACTTTTATTGTGGCAATCATCAGCACATGTAATGTTTTTTATTGTAGTAATCACCACCAACGGTGAGTCTGAATCAAATCATTGGATTCATATGGATCCATTAAGGACCAGACTGCCCTCTCACAACTTCCAATCTCAGAACATCTGTTAGCACCTTTTCACTTATAACTCTGATTCATTACCAGTAAGCCAAACCAAAATCCCCCCAGACCGAGTGTTGCAATTCATGTCTGTGACTCATTAAGTGTCTGCAGATTCCTATTACTCCTTGGCTAGCAGGAAGAGAGTGCGGAGGGGTAGAGAGAGAGCGGAGTGGACTCTCGTTCCAGCAGTCTGGAGGAACAGTCGAAAGGTGGACGCAGCCTATAGGATCACGGGTGGGAGCCGGGTCGCCGGTGCACAGTAATTAGGTTCCCCTAGGCTGATTGAATCAGGGCGCTAGCTACCCCCCATCATCTAGTTAAAGAGCCTCCCCAGCTCCTGATTGAGACTAATGGAAGAGACAGAGCTCACGCAGCCAGAGTGTGAGACCAACCCACAAGAGCGGACGTAGACGTGGCAGTGTGTGTGTGTGTGCATGCCTACGTGTGTGTGTGTGTGTGTGTGTGTGTGTGTCTGCGCGTGCCTATGTGTGCGTGGGTGTGTGTGGGTGGAGGAGAGTGGGTTCATATATGAGCAGACATACAATAGGGCAATACACAGTCCTTTCAACACATCTCATGTAATCTTTATTTTTTTCTCCTTCCCTTTTCTGCTGTTTGTGGCTCTTACGCTTCTTCATCCCTCGCTTCTTCCATCTCTCCATATCTATTTTACAATAATCCCCCATCCCCATTTTCCAAGCCATCTCTCTCTTTTCCCCCCATTTCTCAATTAGACGTCTCACAATTACATTACAAGGGGACATCACTTAAGGAGGACATAAATAGTGGCCAGTCGGTCGCCGGGCAGACTGGGCTGGCGCAAGTTCTGCACCAGATGAGATAGCGCTGCCCTACGTCACACACTCGAAGGAGAGAGGACAGGCACAATCTGATTGATCATATCTATGTGACGTGAGTGTCTTGTTCATGCTTGTTTTAGTTAATTTTGAAACTGCTATTATTATTTTCTTCTTTTTTTAACAGGGTGAATGCTTAGTGAGAAAAGCCTCTGTACGTTTTAAGGTTTAATTCTACATTCCCCGGGTTTGTTTTTTCTAACTAAATGCATGACTGAACATGCATGTGTCTGTATTTTACAGAGGGCCCCGGTAACAGTCGTAAGAGTCTTGAGAGAGTACTGGGTGCTGAAGGGTGGGTGGAGGGAGACGAGGGAGACTTCCTCTCAGTCATAAACTGTTCGTAGGCTTGACAACCAGCTCCCCCACCTCAATCCCCCTGTCCACCCCCCCACTCCCTATCCTCCAAGCCGTGCTGTCAAAGAGTCTGATGCCATGACTCAGGAGGACTGAGAGGGTATGAGACTAAAACATATAGAATATATATATATATATATATATTTTTTTTTATAATTAATTTTATTTAGTTTTTAGCGCTTTTCTCAAGACTCAAAGCGCTTTACACAAATTGGTTGCCAATTAATTGCACAGAACAAACAACAAATGGACCGACAGCTATCAAACACAACACTCAGTCTGAGTGATACCACGGCAGCCAATTTGCGCCAGACTTGATCACACACATAGGACACACAGACCTACTCCAGTTGAATTGGCAGTGACTGGTCAGCCAGCCATACTGTATATAGGTTTCAAAGACGGTTGAGCTGCAGTGTACATGAATGAAGGTTGAGAAAAAAATAAATAGATGTACTTCTTCAGCTGTGCAGAAAGACAAAAAAACTTTTATTTTTCTTCTGCACAGCTGAAGAAGGGTCCTTATGCTTGAAACGTCCTATATTAAATTATTTTTTAAATAATTTAAACTTTTGTGTACATCTACTTTTGTTTTATTTTGTTCTCAACCTATATATATATATATATAGATAGATATATAGATATAGTAGATATATAGATATATAGTACCAGTCAAAAGTTTGTACACCCTTTCCCATTCAAGTGAGCATACTTGAACCTACTTTAACACACTGAATGTATCCCTGCCACTTCTCTTTTCTTTGCCATTCTGTCAATCTGAGCCAGTTGTACATGAATGTCTAAAGGAAATGTGAAGACTCGAGGTTGGCAGTGTTCAGTCACCTCTCTGACACTTGTTTTAGGATTTAGGAGGCCTGATACCACAACATTAAAAGATGTCTATCACAAGGCACTGTCTCTCTCCTGTGATCTCATATCTTTCCCCCCGTGTGTCACAAGGTAAAGTGCTTTAGCGGGACGATGGTCTTCACTTCCCAGAATTCTCTCTTATCTCCCTTCTTGTCGATCCCGAGTAGGACGTAGATAAGAGCAGATCCCAAACAGAGGCCAATGTAAGACTGGGAGAAGTAGTTGCCCTATTATTACTATTCCCAATGTTACCATGGGGAGACCCACGCGGCTTTGAGAGAGTGATTTGTGACCCCCAAGGGTCAGGATTGGGGTCAGCTGTAGGGTCACTAAGGTCTAGGGCTCAATGCTTGATTCATCAGATGGATTGATTAAAGGGAAACAAGATTTTCATATGGAAATTTCAGTTGACTTAAGAGGTCCATAAACTAACAAAAGAACAGACGTACAGGAGTTGTTTTCCTCTGACCAACTGACTGACCGACTGACCGCAAACAAAGCGTAGCCTCCAAATTACACCACCAGCCTTCCAACAATTGTAAGAACAATTAAACTGTGAGGTTAGGCTGAACAGATTCTCCTTCCTCTGTGTGCAATACCAAAAGTTAACAACCATGTGTGCCAATTAACATCCATTTTAGACACATATTTGGATACGTTACACAGAATCTAATGGCAAAAAATAAACCGGCTTAATCAAAAATCCAGTCATAACAAAATGTAATTTTCAATGACACACCAGGGTCTGTAGATGGTAGTGCAGATACGAACCTCATAGTCCAAACACTTTCCCCCTATAACTCTGCTACTGGAACATCACAAGGACCCACAAAAATATATATATTATACTGTATCTATTAATGAATGGGTATCTTATGGATGACTTCCACATTCTACTATAAGTGTCACAGGGCACTACGCACTCCGTGGAATGCTTGCTACGTTCTCCGTCCTCCGTCATCGTTCCCTGTACCCCACACCCCCCATATAAGTGGATTGACTTTCGGCTGAGGGAGAGTTTTCTATCATAATTATTAATTATCGTGAGTGCTCTGTGCCGTTCTCTATTTCTGAATGGGGCCTGGATCTCTCTCTCTCTCTCTCTCTCTCTTTCTCTCTCTCTCTGTCTCTCTACCTTTCTGTGTGTTTATGGGAATGGATCTCCAAGTCCAAGGACGCCTCTAAGGACAGCGGTTGGGACGTCAGAGGAATAAAATGGACGACGGAGAGGGAAAATGGAGGGACGTACGGCGTAGGGTGGGGCTCTTACGTCAGTCGTGCGCAATAGAGAAGAGGAAAGAGAAGTGTGGGGGTTTGTTCGTTGATGTCTTTAACCTCCCCTCCCCCGTCCCCCATCCCTGACAAGAGAGTACAGCACTTAGGTTAATGCACATAACCAGCCAGAGCTATTTTAAGACACTGTCTTTTCATTGCGGCCATGACGGAGGGGACAAAGACGCAAGCCAAGCGTTTGTAATTTCTGTCACGTTTTCGGCCATGTTCTTTTTTCTCAGCCCGCCATTCAGCTACCCGAAGGTCCGAACTGTTTAGACCAAGCTATGGGCGTCTGCAACAAGATTCAAAGAGTACAACAGAAAGAAACAATAACACTATAAGATTATTATATTACAGAAGACAACATAAATAACAAACAAGAAATCATATATTTGGAAATGCATTTCATCGTTGGCCAATCATGTAAGTAAAAGTATATAACAGAAGCTGAGCCCGAAACCAGATTAAAGACAATAATAAAAAATAGACAAGTCTTCTCAATCCTAATAAAACTTGTTCTAAAGAAGGAACTGTTGGTATATTGTAAGGGTCACTGTGATCTTGAAACATCCACATCATGAGGACATGGCCTGAAACAAAAAATCTCAACAAATATTTTCATTTTGACAAAAGCACATGAAAGCCTTGTAAAGCCATTACTAACAGATAACTGAAGTAACTGTTAAGTGGTGATACACCAAAAACAAATGAACAAGAAACATATTCTTAATTAATAGAATTGATTAAATTTAGGATATTGCTCTTTGAAGACATCAAAAATAAATAATGATTTAGTCAGCCTTGTTTTGTCTAATAAATTATATCTTGACCAGCATATTTGGTATATTTTCTTTTTTTTTTCAATGATCATATGTTTGCAAACATACACATCACAGTGAAAATAAACTTGTACAATGCTGGAAGAAAAATACATATATTCTAAAATCGGAACCCTGCCCCAAACATTTTCAGCAATAATCACTGTTCAACTGCAAATCACTAACAAACAACACACACACGTACTTACAAATACTTAGACCTATATACTACTTTTGTTGAACATTTGTATAGCTTACATTCATCTTCACATCTTTATTCACAGAGTTCTTATAAAGACTCTATAAAGAGAACTCTATAAAGAGTATTGAAGCACAGCCAACACAACACGACACCTCTTCTTAAAATTTTCATTAAGGCAAAAGATTACTACATATATATATATCTATCATATTTTGCTGTTTGATTCAGTTTATATAGATTTTTTGTAACAAAAAGAGTATACCTGCCGTCAAAGCAATAGCTTTGAGCACAGTGATTTTTACAGTGCTTTAAATTTACTACTATTATCACTACTGCTTGTATATATCTAGACAGTATGGCACGATACATGGACAATTGTTCTGAGGTAATCTCACGAGTGTTTCATATTCGATATACAGTCAAAATGTTTACAGGTTGAGTTCATTATCTGGAGTCTGTAAAATCCATCCTGGTGATGCACAGAAAGTGTCCATGACAATAAACTAATATATATTTTTTGTATTATTTAAAAACAATGAATAAATGAATACATATATTTTCATCTAAAAAGTCCTGTTGAGCATGTAGATATTTTTTCTCCAGGATTTGTAAAGGTATGAGAGTTAAGTTAATATTTTCTCAGCCAATGAATCCTTTTTAAATATATATTTGTGGAACAGAGTTATGGTGAAAAAGCTAATTGGCATTACATTTTTAAACCACTTTATATATCTATTTGATCTTATATCTTTTATATGCTGTCCCTCGATAACATTTCATATTCCACTGGTCAGTAGTGTAATGGAGGACCATTAGTTACCATGCATGAGTTTTGAGCATTGAGTTATTGCTTTTTCTAACAGGTACAGTAGATACCAGTTACCCACTCCTGCCAGTCAAATGTGCTGTCAGTCCTGTTAATGTACATACCGGACACTATTCTCTTCCCCAGCTGAAACAGCAAAGGATAATTCCCGTTTCTTCTCTTGGTTCTCCTTCCGTCATTCAGTCACTATAATTCCTTATATGTGCTCCAATAGTCTCCGACGATTCATTGAAGCAGTGGACTTAGTGCTAATAATATATGTATGTGATCCAGGTAGATGGACATGGATTCTATCTTGAACACTTTTTATTAAAAGAGACTGCTTCTGATTGTCTGTGAGGGTGTTAACATGTGGGTTCTATATTTATATTGTGTGTGTGTGTCTACATGTGGTTGGCAGCATTGTTCAATCCAACAACCTTCCACTCTATAGTATGTATCTTAATATAATGAACAATAGCTTATGGGAAATGCTTGGCCCCATGTGTAGTTGCTTCACGGTATGCCAGTCTTTTACTCGTCAAATGTGATGGTAATGGTTCCTGTGTAAAGTCGGATCATGTATCCTAGTGTAGATGCCAACAGAACTGGTCAACAGGGACCAATCCAGTCCATTCAATTGATTAGGATTGGTTGATTTGTTTCGTTAGTCCAGAGTCGTCATTCGTTGTCGTGGTGGGAGGAGTCAGGGCTAGACAACTCGTCCTCTTCTTCTACGGTCGCCGCGGGCAGCGTGTCGCGTCGCGAGAACGCGGCCGCCAGAGTCACGCTCAGCCGCGGCTTGACGGGGGCCATCTCCGACAGCCCGATGTTGTTGCCACGGGTGACCAGCGTGGTCTTGTCCATGATCTCGCCGCTGTGACTGGACACCACCGCGTCCAGGAAGTCGTACTTGTACGACAGCTTGCCGCTCTCAAACAGGTACTTGGCCAGGTAGGACACGGCCACGTTGCCCAGGAACGACGCCAGCATGGACACCGTCTTGAAGGGGAACTTCTGCACCACTATGTCGTCCAGAACTCCCGTCATGGGGTGCACGCGCTTCTCCGTCACCCAGCCGGGGTAGTAGATGAAGGGGGGAAGCTGGAGGTACGGCTCCCCTCCTCCTATCCGTAGGAACATGCCGAACAGGTAGCCGGCCACCGAGCCGTAGGTGTTGGTGCCCTTGATGAAGAGCACGCTGATGAGCTGGGGGAAGATGATGACGTAGACCAGGTCGGAGCTCAGGTACCACAGACCGTACACGGTCCCCGTGACCAGGGCCATCAGCGTGGCCAGGCCGCCAAACACAAAGATGGTGACGCGCATGACCCACACAATCTCACGGTCGGACGCCTGGGGAGACATGAGGCAGGAGGTGTGTTAGCGCGTTTGTTTTTATGCCACACACACACACACACACACACACATACACACACACACATAGGTACACAAATATACGCATAAGAACACAGGCATGGCCTAAACTAATCTCACAAAACAAATGGAAAACTCTTAGCACAAATACAGAATAAGAAACACTGTACCTCCACATTAACACATGCAGTGACAATTGCAATACAATATAATTTAGTCATTGTCTTTGGACCCAAACAGCAGTGAAATCACTGTCTGCGAGACACACACCCACATTTCTTCAGCCACACACACACACACTGACCGACTGTCGAAAGGCAAGCTGGTAGATGTTCCTGGCGAACATGGAGCTTGCGGACAGGATGGATGAGTCTGCCGATGACATCACGGCTGCGGAGACGGCGCCCAGGCCGAAGAAGGAGACGAAGGGAGGGCACAGGTGCTGGAGCACTAAGGGGAGGATCATGTCCGCCTCTTTGTTCTCCTCAGGGGTTCCGCCGCGGTAACTCGTCTGGTTCCAGTCTGTCATATGGAGTCAGAAAATAGAAATGAAAAGTTAACACACATTGAATGATGTGCATTCTGAGTGGAAGACGTAGACACACAAACACACACACACACACACACACACACACACACACCATACAAAATTCATTATAGAACTATGTTAAATAGTGGGCTTTCAATAGTGCACACTTTTAGCAGAGTACTATAGCCCTCCGTGTGATTGATTGAGTACTGCCAAAATAGTATGAATGAGTTTTACTGGGAGAAGCTTGTTGACATTTGAACCAGCCATCAATAGATGGGGATTGGAAGTGTTCATGTTCATACTGTGATTCGCCAAAACTTTGATGACTAAAAACCTGGAGAGAAGGTCTCTAATTCGTTCCCTTGCCTCCCTGTAATGTAATATTTACAAAGCTAGCAGGGTTATTAAACGGAGCCCTGCTCCATTATGGATGAGGGGTACCAGCTGCTATTTACTGGGCTCTTTCAGATCTAAGGGCAACAAGGGCCCTCCCCGAAGAACCGCACCAAATCACACATACACACAAACACACACACACACACACACACACACACAGACTCAGAGTCACACTCCATCTGTATGGGAACATCTATAATCAAATCTGTGCTCTCGCTGTAGTCTTTCAGTGGAATTAAAATATAAATATATATTTAAAAAACTTATTTTTTTTGTCTTACCTGTGGAAGCCCCTATGGCTCCTATGAGAACCGAGGGCACAGCCATCACCAGGCATCCGAGGGCTGCTATGAAGGAGAGGACCTGGGCATAGGTAGCTGAGGATGCGGACAACACCCGCTGGAAATACACCTGCCAGGGAATGCCCCCTAGCATCTAGACACACCATAAACAACACCACGGTGAATACACCAGACACAGTAGAGTCATTTTACTGTAATACACCAAAAAACTAACTTTTGGATCAAATTCACGTATCACAGCCGGGTGTAACTCTTTTCAGTAGGCAGCAGCCCAGGAGTGGAACAATTTGCCACATGGGCTAATATTGTTTCTCAGTGTTTTTAATTGTCAGCTTGATTCATTGTAGGTTGACTCTTGTACTTTATTTTAGGATCATTGAATTTGCTAAATGTCTTTACTTTGTATTATGTTTGTATTGTTGTTTGCGTGCTGTTAGTTTGTAAGATTAATTTAAACACCTGAACTTGTCAAATTTGAATCTTTTATCTACAGTAGATCTACAGTAGACTAACAGAAGTGAACCCAAATATGTGTTAGGAGCGGGTTGCCAAGTTGGGCTACTTACCAGCAAGCAGAAGTTGTCGATCCAGGTCCAGGTGTCTTGTTTGCTGATGCTGCCCCTCCACGGTGCCTGATACACCTCCTTAACTGCTGTGACTGTGATGTCCGACACTGCTGGGTTGGTCAGGGCAAAAGGGACACTGATCCACTGAAAGCAAACACACACAAAAAATACACACCAGCAGCTTTAATTAGGTAAACACTTCTTCTGTGCCAGTCAGGGCAGCTCATCACAGAGGACTAAGGTGACCTACCAGGCCCAGGAAGATACAGAAGAGCTGCACCACATCGGTGTAGGCCACAGAGTACAGGCCTCCCACCAGGGTGTAGAAGATGGCAATGAGTGCAGAGAGAACCACCGACGTCTGGATGTGGATGTCCGCGATCACACTGAGGGTAGCACCTACAGTCAGGCACAAGCAGACGGACAGGGGCATGAAGTGGTATAGTCTAGTTTAATGATCACATCTCACACGCACACACACACACACACACACACACACACACACACACACACACACACACACACTCACAACTAAACGTTTTTTTTACATTCTCCATTGCTCTCCATTGCATCACCAGCTAATTGAGCTTTCATTTTCCATATGTTTTTCATTGACTCACCTAAGGCGGACAAGATGGCGGCGGACCAGAAGATCTCGCCCATTAGCGCAGGTATGAAGAGCAGGCCCCCCATGCGTTTCCCGTATATCTGCTGGAATGGGTCCAGCATGGTGACGTAACCTCTAGAGCGCATGGGCTTGGCGAAAAAAAGGCCACCTGTGCGCGCAACACGTATTCTCTTATAAAAGGCATTGGCTAATTGTTATGCATATTGTCAGCACTGATATTGAGCAAGCTAATATGAATGCCAATTATCAGATATATGCAAACATTTTAACACGGTATATCACTCACCTACTACCAGACTCAAAGCATATCCAAAGGGAGCTTGTGCCCAGGCCAACCCGTAACCAGGTAGGTACACGTATTCAGCAGTGCCGTTGATATATCCCCCGCCAACCCACGTCGCTAAAATATATTTAAAAACAATCTGCTTATCAAAATATATTAGAACAGATGGCACTGCAGAGCAATTTTGGAAAATATGACTTTGTAGTGTTTGGTACTTGAATTTAAAAATCAGTTTAAATAATGTTAGTGTATGAATTGACATTCTTATATTTAATATTTGTATTATAGGGGTCCAAACAATGTGACAGTGAAAGGCACCTCTACTTCAATTCACTTTTTATTTCTTCTCAACATCCAAACTTACCCGTCATAGTAAATCCACCAACAAACAATCCGATATCTCTACCCCCGACCATGATTGTTTCACTGCGGTCGGTGCCCTCTGCCTCCCCGGAGTGTTTGTTCTTCCATGCCGCCCAGATGCCTACACAAAGGATAAGTAGATAGAAGAACGCTATCGACACCAGTCCTTCCACATGGATGGCCATCTTCGCTCGCACGAGCCCACACTGATTTTGGCTAGGAATTGGATAGCATGGGGACCTGGTTAGCGGAAAAAAATTTACATTGGTTTGCATTAAACTTATATGTTGTAAAGACGTTTTTTTTTTTTACAATCTATATATAAAAAGTAATTATCTGAGTAAAATCATTAACCAATAAGTATTATTTTGCTCATTAATTGTACTTTCAGTGGTTCATGTTTTAGTACAGGTCCTTTTTGGCAATAAGCATTTGATTTCATTGCATTTTTAACAGATAGTTTATACTTCATCTCCTTTGATGTATTGGACAAGGATGTGCGTAAAAAGCTGATTACGCACATAGGTTAAAGAGATAATTTGGCCATCATACATAAACTATATCTAGCATTATTCTCTAAAAAAGTCAAAACATGTTTAATGTAACTCCGCGTTGTAGGGGCTGTTTCATGCCTTCTCCAAACATGATAATATCTCGACCAGTTTTGTTATTACGAATGCAACAATTTGCAAAACATGTTTACTATATTTAATAGATAGATAAAAATATGGATTAAATAGATCAACATTGTCACAGCAGACTTATTAACTTGCCTGAAGTTATCGTGGAGTCATGTACCGGACAGTTGAGTGAGTGCGTTCCTTTAAGCGGCTCAGTTGGTGTCCTTGTGGAAACACAGAATTGTTTCTTCCTCTGTAATGGATCAAGCATAAACTAAAAGCACAAAGAGATCAGCCCATGTGACTTATCTGAACTTATAAAGCGACAAGGTGAGGTCTGACGTCCAAACACAGGCACGTCAGAGAAAAGTGATCCTCTTTTTCAAGAGTATAAATCATGCGAGGGACGCTTCACCGACTTTCTCACTGATCTTGCGAGTGTGCGTGAGTGGTGGGGAGAGAGAGAGAGAGAGAGAGAGAGAGAGAGAGAGAGAGAGAGAGAGAGAGAGAGAGAGAAAGAGAGAGGGGAGACAGGGAGAGAGAGCGAGAAAAGGAGAGCGAGTTAGTTATTAACCATTGACTTGCCATGCATTCTCCGTTGAATTACCTTAAATAAAAAGGCTCAAATAGGCTCTAACAACCTTTCTCTGTCCTCACTTTGCTATTTGAATATAGAAAAATGTACATTAGCATACCCGCGTAAATTAATCTTTATTAAAGTAAAGTCACTTTTTCAAGGGTCGTAATCATAATTAGTAGATTAACTAGGCCTTACACAAAAAACAAATTAATGCTACTTCTCCAACAGTCAATTTTGTCGAAAGTAAAATGTAATTGTTCTCAAATCAATTTAATTGCAATAACATTACACCATCATTTTTAGGAAGCCAAGGTGAAACTAAGTCTTCCCGTTTGAATTTAATAGCCCATATCCTCCTCTTCACTAGGCTACAGTCCTATCTTTGACAAAACTGACAGGCAACCCCAGGCCCCAATTAAGGTTAACTCTTTAACTTCTAACCAAATTGTAGAAGTTCAAGACTCGGGATTTTAATTCAAATCTAAACTGTGTATTCAGAGATATTTTTGGTGAATTAATTTGTTCTTATTCAATGATAGAAAGCTTAATTCGAAATATCTAAAGTAATTTTTCATTTCTGAGTTTGACTTCTGACAGCAACTAAACAATGGCAGACTTTTTATACGGTTATCTAAAAATACATAACAAAATATTCAGAATAAGGGAATATTTGACGGATAAGTGTGAATTCCGGATCCAGGCCTCCACAAGCGTAAACGACGTAAGGCGCGAGACAGCCCCCTATAGGTCACTTACATATTGTATTTGAATAGTTTCAGGACCATGGAGAGCGATGAGATTCCAACCGCCAAAATGGTCACGAAAATAAACATAATAAATGTAGTTAGGATTACTTAAGTGAGAAGACTTCGAGACCTCTGGAAAAACATTGTATCACGTTACACAGAATTTAATAATTGGAAAATGGTTCCATAACTCATAAGCTACCCACTGAACAAACAGATGGAAATACTATAAAGTGGCGGTAATTGTTTGGATGGAAATCACAAAGACTTAGTTTTAACTAGAGAAATACATAAGTAAGCCCGCGAAGTACAATCTCTAACTAAATCACAAGCCACAGCGTGGTGGTGTAGAGTTGCTCCCTGCAGCCACTTACAAGCAGCTGTCGCTGACAGAGCAAGTTCTGTTCAGCATGCAGACCTAATAATCAAAGTCACACACTGTGGCAACAATAACTTTTTATGTATTTTGACAAAGCACACGTAACATGCAGCACTGAGTATTTACATGTGAAACAAAACTCTTGAGGTTGACACACAACTACATGTACTTGTTGGTCCACATTGTGCGTTTTCAGACAACAATGAACTAGAGTGAAAATATGATCTGTGAAAACTATATGAAACACAGATCTGATTGTTAAATTCTGTAACTGTTAAACTTTGTAACCTGTTCAGTAAATAAATTGCACCAATAGTTAGTGATGAATATTTGGTGCACCTTACATTACTGACTGAACCACTAATAGGGAGGAGGTACTTAAATAATGAATACTACTATGTGTACCAAAGTTGTTTCCTCTAATTTTTTAATGCTTGCCTACTGTGCCACAAACTCATAATCAAATGAAAATGAAAGCTTGGACATGAAACCAAATAATTGGTAAATAAAGTGTTTATCTAATCTTTGCTTCATTCTTTTGTGGTTTTACATTCAAACAAGACATTTGCTGAACAATAGTCTATGCACGCTTTACACAATAAGTACCGAGTGTTAAGCATTTTTGGATGTAATACAAATTAAAAACTTAAATGAAATGTTCAAATTTTTTTTCTTTCACAAGGATTATTCTATTAGTTCCCAGAGCTATTACATTTATAAATATAGCCAAAGTTTGTAAGTCTTAAACCAAACATAACAAACCTAATTTTGAGATTTAATATTGAATACACTGACTAGTACTATACATTTTTGTTTTGGTTTATGGCCTACAGAATAAGGCATTTATGAATGCATGTTAAATTTGTGGAGTGCGGATTTGTTGTATGACCAAAAAGCATGCTTGATAAACATTCAATCAATTCATGATTCTATTTAGCGAAGGGAACTCATTTACTATTTCTCGACATCAACTTCAAAGAAACAAAGCTGCCAGGTCAACTCATTTCATTTTCACCGTAATAAAAGGTTCAAATAGCACTCCATAGATTAAATGTCAAAATTAATATATTCGTTAACAATAGTGAAAATAAAATAGTCATAATGATAAGACGTAGGCTTGAGCTGCACTTGGTCCCATTATACAGGCCAGCGGCTGGATAAATAGTGACGCGTTTCAGAAGCTGTAGCGAAGGTCAGCTTTTCATTCACAGACAACCTTTGGCGTGAGATGTGTGTTTGTATAGCGGCATGTTGAAAGACACGGACAGAGAAACTACACTGTAGGGGATCCACGCGGGGATTCCTCCGTTGCTATGGTTACAGCCGTGGGGGTGTGTCCCGCTCGACTTCCGGTCTTCTAACCCCTCACGTTCTCATTGTTCGGATTTGATCTAGAATAAACCAGAAGAAAACACAGTTATGAAAACAAAACAAAAATCACCCATATGGTTTAGATCAGAAGAGACGGGATAAGGTTTACCATAATGAAGAATGAACAATCTTAAAAATAAAACAATAGCAAGAATCCTAAAACAGCTTTAGTGACAAGGAGAAAGTAACTGTATAGTTGCTACTGTTTGTCGGGAAAGGCTTCTGCATCTCAATGGGGAGGGCATAGTGGAGGTTGAGGGGCTACATCTGAGACGGTTAACCTACAGAGTGTGATAGTCTAGTGCTAAAAAGTAAAATATCTATAAATATAATACAGCCCAGATATCCAATACTCACGGTGAAATTTGCTCTATTCATTGAATAAAAAGAGACGCAAATAAATAAATGAATCAAATGAAAAACAAATGCCAAACGATATCAGAACAATTCTAAAACGTGCAAATAGATCAAAAGGTCATGATACTGTATTTACATGGTCCAAAAAGGCAATGCTACTAGGAACAGAGCAATTCAATACATTATCTTAGGAAGTGCAAGCGATGAGCCTACCTTGCAGCCAGTCGACTCCTTCCTGCAGACCTTCTCCTTTGACGGCGTCACTGGCACTGAAACACAGTCAGGACAGAAACAGTATTGCAACAACTCCTCCGTTCTGTCCATTCAGTGCGTTACACACAGGTCCAGGGATTTTAATGCCATTGAATGTGTGTGTGTGTGTGTGAACACCAGTGTGTGTGAAAAAAAGTGTGCCTGACTGTGTGTCGGTCCATACCAGATGTGCCAAGGTTTGTCTTTGATGTTCTCCAGACAGAGCAGCTGTGAGACTTTGACTGAAGACAGGGCGTCCCTCACGTCCATCTTGTTGGCAAAAAACAGGATCGGGACTCTCCTGTGTTTTATGTCTTTCCCAGAGTAAGGAAAAACACAAAGCATTATTATCTAAAGCAAGGCTTCTCTACAAACATTTCGGACACAAAAAAAGCATAAGTAATGTTGACCTATCTATTAGCAACCATAAAGATAGCATTCAAAAGCCCATTTGTTTGCAGTGTGACAACATTTTTACGTTTTACATTTACTTTTACATTTTTAAGGTTCCTTCAAAAGCACATGCTCTGTCCAACATTTCCAACTTTACAACTTTCCAAACAAAGCAATTGTACATAATTCAACTTGAATAAAAATAGAACTGCAGCTTCCTTCTGCCACACAGTGGATCTTTTGTTGTTGTTATAGCTTCAACATAGTTTTGACGGTACAAGCAGACTTAATGGGGTTTGGTGAGTTACCTGGGTGGTTTAACAGTGTGTCCAGCTCCTCCTTGGCCACCACCATTCTTAGCTTGTCTCCACTATCGATGACAAATATTATGGCCTGACCCTCCCTGAGGAACACAACCAGGTCACAGGAAATGTCAGTGCAGTCGCGAAACAAAGGACCTCAACAAATTTGAGGACGATTTGATCGGGTTTGCTGGCAATTCATCCAGATAGTATCAGTTAGAGTTAGCCCATGAGCTACAAAAATAGTGTTATTCATTTGTACATTAAGATTGTTATGTGTGCATGTGATTTTTTCCCCCCAAACTCACTTGTAGTAGTGTTCCCAGAGGTTTCTGTATCTGCCTTGGCCTGACATGTCAAACACTGTGAAGGAAAGACTGAAGAAACAAATAATGTTTATTTGTTTAACTTAGTAATCTTCAAGACACTAACAACAACAACAACCAGACATACAGTGCATCCGGAAAGTATTCATACCCCTTCACTTTTTCCACATTTTATTATGTTACAGCCTAATTCCAAAATGGATTAAATAAAAAAATGTTCTCAACATTCTACATACAATACCGCATAATGACAAAGTGAAAAAGGTTTTTGGGAATTTTTTGCAAATGTATTAAAAAATTAAAAAATTGATTGGACATGATTTGGAAATGCACACACCTGTTTATATAAAGGTCCCACAGTTGACAGTGCATGCCAGAGCACAAACCAAGTTATGAAGTCCAAGGAATTGTCTGTAGACATCCGAGACAGGATTGTATCGAGGCACACATCTGGGGAAGGGTACAAAAAAATTTCTTCAGCATTGAAGGTCTCAACGAGCACAGTGGTCTCCATCATTCGCAAATGGAAGAAGTTTGGAACCACCAGGACTCTTCCTAGAGCCGGCCTCCCGGCCAAACTGAGCAATCGGGGGAGAAGGGCCTTGGTCAGGGAGGTGAACAAGAACCCGAAGGTCGCTCTGACAGAGCTCCAGTGTTCCTCTGTGGAGATGGGAGAACCTTCCAGAAGGACAACCATCTCGGCAGCACTCCACCAATCAGGCCTTTATGGTAGAGTGGCCAGACGGAAGCCACTCCTCAGTAAAAGGCACATGACAGCCCGCATGGAGTTTGCCAAAAGGCACCTAAAGGACTCTCAGACCATGAGAAACAAACTTCTCTGGTCTGATGAAACAAAGATTGAACTCTTTGGCCTGAATACCAAGCGTCATGTCTGGACGAAACCAGGCACTGCTCATCACCTGGCCAATACCATCCCTACAGTGAAGCATGGTGGTGGCAGCATCATGCTGTGGCTTTTTTTTCAGCGGCAGGAACTAGGAGACTAGTCAGGATCAAGGGAAAGATGAATGCAGCAATGTACAGAGAGATCCTTGATGAAAACCTGCTCCAGGGCGCTCTGTACCTCAGACTGGGGCGAAGGTTCACCTTCCAACAGGACAACGACCCTAAGCACACAGCCAAGATAACAAAGGAGTGGCTTCGGGACAAGTCTGTGAATGTCCTTGAGTGGCCCAGCCAGAGCCCAGACTTCAACCCGATTGAACATCTTTGGAGAGATCTGAAAATGGCTGTGCACCGACGCTCCCCATCCAACCTGATGGAGGTTGAGACGATCTGCAACAAAGAATGGGAGAAACTGTCCCAAAATAGGTGTGCCAAGCTTGTAGCATCATACTCAAGAAGACTTTAGGCTGTAATTGCTGCCAAAGGTGCTTCAACAAAGTATTGAGTAAAGGGTGTGAATACTTATGTACATGTGATATTTATTTTTTTTATTTTTAATACATTTGCAAAAAATACAAAAAAACTTTTTTGACTTTGTCATTATGCGGTATTGTGTGTAGAATGTTGAGAATTTTTTTTTCATTTAATCCATTTTGGAATTAGGCTGTAACATAATAAAAAGTGAAGGGGTATGAATACTTTCCGGATGCACTGTATGAGGTATTTAGTTAAATGTATGAAACGTTAATCTAATGTTTGATGTTCAGGTTAACCTGGATGTCTTAAACTTCTCTATGCTGAAGCCAATGGTAGGTACAATATCTTGGGTCTGGGCCTGCAAAAAAAGAAACAATGTGCCACACTATGTGGTTGTACAAACCTGCTGCTTATCTTGACATTGGTGGCCGAGTTTATAGTTTATAAATAACTACTGTAAAAAGCTTTGGGACATGGAAAATGATGCTAAACATTGCCTAGTTGTCAGAAAAACTTTTGATGACACAGAAATAG
>JAPMUY010002847.1:27500-35000 GCA_026901105.3 Galaxias olidus
CCGCTACACACCTCTCCAAACTCACCTGAAAGAGACACACACAAAACACAGACATTCATAGACAGGGATGAAAAAGATAGACAAAACACACACACACGCCTTACAAATACACTGCCCTTTCACCCACTAATCTTATCACCTGACCCGATACATTGTGAATGTAATTACTGTAAAATACTAAGTCACTAAGATAAAAACAATAAAGAAAAAAGTCTACTACACTAGTTGTGTTTATCACAAGCTGCAAGTACCATGGTTGCTATGGCGCCTAACATTGCACATGCATCAAGACAGGGTCGATGTATTGTGTTCTGAACCCTTATATGTGAAGAACTGATGTGGGCTTTCTTGGACAAACTACGAGTACTACTATTGGATTGCAACACATTTTTTACTGTTTGAAATGTTGTAAGTATTTTTTGTTTAGGTTTATTTAACCGGCCCCGGATAAGCGGCGGAAAATGGATGGACGGATGGATGTTTTGGTTCATTTCATGTTTAATGAACTGCCTTGTAAACAGGGCACTGCTGCAAAAGAGGCTATGTCCCAGTCAGTCAAGCCTGTATAAATAAATACAAAAAGAATAGGTACATCCTTTTGCCACTAGATGGCAGTCGTGCTCAAGAGACTGAAATCTTACAAAACCGAGGCGATTCCTCAGCTGTAGTGAGAAAGGCAATGTGTTATTTTTAACTGTTTAACTATTTAACAATTCACTGAGGGCTCCTTTCACAGCTATCAGCTACGCCTTTCTAAAAGTGGAACAATTTCATATTCCTGTCCTGTTCCTCTAAGCTGAGATAAATTACTTTTGAATCAGACCCTGTGTCTGTGACCGACTTCACATCTGTGATATTAAAAACAGATTGTTTTAAAATGCAGAGGCTTTTTGTGACAGTGAACATGGTTCAAAACAAAATCCTTAAGCTCTCAGAAATCATTATAATGCACTGCCAGTGACAAGCGGGCAAGTTAAATGCAGTTGTTTTGTGTGTCTGTGTCTGGGTGCAAGTGTGCATGTCTATGTGTGTGAATGTGTGTGTGTGTGTGTGTGTGTGTGTGTGTGTGTGTGTGTGTGTGTGTGTCTGAGTGCAAGCGCGTGCGTGTGGGTGTGTGAATGTGTGTGTGTGTGTGTGTGTGCGTGGGTGTGTAAATGAGTGTGTGTGTCTGTGTCTTGAGCGCGAGCACGCGTGTGTCCGTGTGTGTGTGTGTGTGTGTGTGAGTGTCACCTGCTCCGATCACCCTCTCTATGCGGATGCGTGAGGGGTCTATCTCCTTGGTGAACTCATGGACAGCCTGAGTGGGGTCCTCGTAGGTGTCAGGGTCCACGTACGTCTTTATCCCAGAAAAAGGAACTGTAGTGAACGAGACAAAACACTTCAACAACCTTCACTCGAATCGGAATCAACGATCTGAAAACCTATATCAAACCCTCTGTAAAGTTTGGAGTTACATATCACGCAAAACACGAATTAACATTAAGAGCCTGTAAACGAATATAAATGTTCTCACTATATGAAACGCTGTGGAAACATACAACAATACTAATGGCAAAACCCAGAAGTCTATCTTTCTACAGTTTCTTGAACGTTAGTGGGATGTCGATACAAAGGGGGGGGGGGGGGACTGTCAAAGAGCATACAGATGGAGCAAATCTTTACACATGTGCAAACACACCCGCAAGGACGCAGACGCACACAAACCCGTAGTGTGGACAAATAATCTATCTGTCGGTTTACCTGGGAAAACGAAAGGGAGACAAGGCTTCTTCTGACGGATCGAACGTGACTGTCTGGTCAGCTCTGAGCTTATTTGCATGTGTTTGTTTGAGTGTGCTGTGAATTTGTTAATGCTACTTTGTTTGGATGCCTTCGGGCTGTAATCCTAACTCAATCAAATCTCACCAAACCCTCAACTGTCTCTCTGGTAGGCACGACCCACAGTCACACTTTTGAAAATGTAGTTTTAATGGAAAAACATCATTCATGTACACATACTTATTTTCCCCTCATCGAGTCTTACTCTTCTAAACACAGGACCAATCGCAATGTCCCATGAGACCCCACCATCTGGAAGGTTAAAAATTGTCAGGCACTGATACAGCCCCCTAAACTAATCCACAAAGATGGCCGCCAGTTCGGGGTCCTTCCCACATGGAGGACAGGAGTACAAAGGATTAAGAAAGCCAGTCAACCCATTGATGTTTTTGAGGTAAAGGCGAAGTTGTGTACGTTACCATGTCCATTCTGAAAGCGAGTCCTCCTCTGCTCGTCCGACTTCATTTTGGCTTTAATGTAACTCTGACACCTGAAACCAAGACGTAGAACAAAAAGTCAAAGTTAACTTAAGGGTTATCGAGGTACCCTGAGGGGTGGTTCGTAATGACATTCATTTTACAACTTCACTTTACTCTCGATCACAGATGACCACAATCAACAGTACATTTTAATTTAATTTGTTTTAGTTACATATTTCATCCATATGCAGGCAAACTTACTTGAATCCAGAATTCATAAAAAAGAAAAGAATCCAGTCTGTTTGAACTCTCAGTTCATCCTTTCATTACTTAGTCTATTATTAGTCTTTCCAAAGTTGTTTTTATTCCATTCCTTTCCTCTGCTCTCAAAGACTTATTCACAGACCCTTCCAATTAGAGGCTCTGACAGAGCAGTCCCATGTGAGTGGAGGGCAGTGGATAGAAGTTGTGTTTAGGCAAATGATAGCTTCAGCAAGTACAGAGCAGTACAGGAAAACTGCAGCCACAACATAAAAGCTCTAAAAAGTGAGTGCCTGAAAGTATATGATATTTTTACTCCTCTCAATCCGCAGTTCTTTTTCTTGTGCTCTTCCAACACACTGATGTGAATTTGAAAGCATTAATTTGGTGAAACCTTTGGTTTAAGTACAAAGCTAAACCATTCAAATCATTTAACAGAATTTAAGTGGCTGTGTTTAGAGAACAGAGTGTAGAATCCGAATCCAACACATCCAGAGAAAAATAGTTAAAATTTCCATTACGTGCTTTTTTTCATATTTATATGGTTACTATGGTGCCCTTGCAGACAGACTATAAGATAAACTCATTATTATTTAGATTTTATGTTTTTTTAGCAAATTTTTGTAGATATTTTTTTGTTGTAGGTTGCTAATGTTTTTCAAGCAGTGTATAGTATACAATGCATCCGGAAAGTATTCATACCCCTTCACTTTTTTCACATTTTATTATGTTACAGCCTAATTCCAAAATGGATTAAATGAAAAAATGTTCAACATTCTACACACAATACCGCATAATGACAAAGTCAAAAAAGTTTTTGAATTTGTTGCAAATGTATTAAAAATAAAAAAATAAAATATCACATGTACATAAGTATTCACACCCTTTACTCAATACTTCGTTGAAGCACCTTTGGCAGCAATTACAGCCTCAAGTCTTCTTGAGTGTGATGCTACAAGCTTGCCACACCTATTTGGGGCAGTTTCTCCAATTCTTCTTTTGCAGATCGTCTCAAGCTCCATCAAGTTGGATGGGGAGCGTCGGTGCACAGCCATTTTCAGATATCTCCAAAGATGTTCAATCGGGTTCAAGTCTGGGCTCTGGCTGGGCCACTTAGGGACATTCACAGACTTGTCCCGAAGTCACTCCTTTGTTATCTTGGCTGTGTGCTTAGGGTCGTTGTCCTGTTGGAAGGTGAACCTTCACCCCAGTCTGAGGTCCGGAACGCTCTGGAGCAGGTTGTCATCAAGGATCTCTGTACATTGCTGCATTCATCTTTCCCTTGATCCTGACTAGTCTCCCAGTTCCTGCCGCTGAAAAACACCCCCACAGCATGATGCTGCCACCACCATGCTTCACTGTAGGGATGGTATTGGCCAGGTGAGGAGCAGTGCCTGGTTTCCTCCAGACATGATGCTTGGTATTCAGGCCAAAGAGTTCAATCTTGGTTTCATCAGACCAGAGAATTTTGTTTCTCATGGTCGGAGAGTCCTTTGGGTGCCTTTTGGCAAACTCCATGCGGGCTGTCATGTGCCTTTTACTGAGGAGTGGCTTCCGTCTGGCCACTCTACCATAAAGGACTGATTGGTGGAGTCCTGCCGAGATGGTTGTCCTTCTGGAAGGTTCTCCCATCTCCACAGAGGAACACTGGAGCTCTGTCAGAGTGACCATCGGGTTCTTGGTCACCTCCCTGACCAAGGCCCTTCTCCCCCGGCTGCTCAGTTTTGCCGGGCGGCCAGCCCTAGGAAGAGTCCTGGTGGTTCCAAACGTCTTCCATTTGCGAATGATGGAGACCACTGTGCTCGTTGGGACCTTCAATGCTGCAGAAATTTTTTGTACCCTTCCTCAGATCTGTGCCTCGATACAATCCTGTCTCGGATGTCTACAGACAATTCCTCGGACTTCATAAGTAGGTTTGTGCTCTGGCATGCGCTGTCAACTGTGGGACCTTATATAAACAGGTGTGTGCCTTTCCAAATCATGTCCAATCAATTTAATTTACCACAGGTGGACTCCAATCAAGTTGTAGAAACATCTCAAGGATGATCAGTGGAAACGGGATGCACCTGAGCTCAATTTTGAGAGTCGCAGCAAAGGGTGTGAATACTTATGTACATGTGATATTAAATTTTTTTATTTTTAATACAGTTGCAAAAAATTCAAAAATACTTTTTTCACTTGGTCATTATGCGGTATTGTATGTAGAATGTTGAGAATTGTTTTTTATTTAATCCATTTTGGAATTAGGCTGTAACATGATAAAATGTGGAAAAAAGTGAAGGGGTATGAATACTTTCCGGATGCACTGTATATACAGTGCCTTGCAAAAGTATTCACCCCCCTTGGCTTGTTACTTATTTTGTTACATTACAACCTGTAATTTAAATGTTTTTTTAATCTGAATTTTATGTGATGGATCTGCACAAAATAGTCTAAGTTGGTGAAGTGAAATGAGAAAAATATATATAATTTTTTTATTTTTTTTATTAAAATCTGGAAATTGGCATGTGCATATGTATTCACCCCCTTTTCTATGAAGCCCCTCAAAAGTTCTGGTGCAACCAATTACCTTCAGAAGTAACATAATTCGTGAAATGAAGTCCACCTGTGTGTAATCTAAGTGTGACATGATCTGTCAGTATAAACACACCTTTTCTGAAAGGTCCCAGAGGCTACAACACCACTAAGCAAGAGGCATCACACCATGAAGACCAAGGAGCTCTCCAAACAAGTCAGGGACAAAGTTGTTGAGAAGTACAAGTCAGGGTTGGGTTATAAAAAAATATCCAAATCTTTGATGATCCCCCGGAGCACCATCAAATCCATCATCTTCAAATGGAAAGAACATGGTACCACAACAAACCTGCCAAGAGAGGGCCGCACACCAAAACTCACAGACCGGGCAAGGAGGGCATTAATCAGAGAGGCAGCACAGAGACCAAAGGTAACCCTAAAGGAGCTGCAGAGTTCCACAGCAGAGACTGGTGTATCTGCGCATGGGACCACAATAGGCCGTACACTCCATAGAGCTGGGCTTTATGGAAGAGTGTCCAGAAAAAAGCCATTACTTAGTGTTAAAAATAAGATGGCACGTTTTGAGTTTGCCAAAAGGCATGTGGGCGACTCCCCAAAGGTATGGAGAAAGGTGCTCTGGTCAGATGAGACTAAAATTTAACTTTTCAGCCACCAAGGAAAAGCTATGTCTGGCGCAAACCCAATACATCCCATCACCCCAAGAACACCATCCCCACAGTGAAACATGGTGGTGGCAGCATCATGCTGTGGGGATGTTTTTCCGCAGCAGGGACTGGGAAACTGATTCGAGTCGAGGGAAAGATGGATGGTGCTAAATACAGGGATATTCTTGAGCAAAACCTGTTTCAGTCTGCCTGTGATTTGAGACTGGGACGGAGGTTCACCTTCCAGCAGGACAATGACCCGAAGCATACTGCTAAAGCGACACTCGAGTGGTTTAAGGGGAAACATTTAAATGTGTTGGAATGGCCTAGTCAAAGGCCAGATCTCAATCCAATTGAGAATCTGTGGTCAGACTTGAAGATTGCTGTTCACAAGCGGAAACCATCCAACATGAAGGAGCTGGAGCAGTTTTGCCTTGAGGAATGGGCAAAAATCCCAGTGGCAAGATGTGGCAAGCTCATATAGACTTATCCAAAGCGACTTGCAGCTGTAATTGCCGCAAAAGGCGGCTCTACAAAGTACTGACCTTAGGGGGGTGAATATTTATGCACGCTGAAGTTTTCTGTTATTTTGTCCTATTTGTCGTTTGCTTCACAATAAAAAAAAAATCACATCTTCAAAGTTGTAGGCATGTTCTCTGAATGAAATGATGCAAACCTTCAAACGATCCATTCTAATTCCAGGTTGTGATGCAACAAAACATGAAAAATGCCAAGGGGGTGAATACTTTTGCAAGGCACTGTATATATTTATATATACTGTATATATATTGTGTGTATATATATATATGATAACTTTATAACTTTAAATCTTTTTGTGATGCGATGCCCTCCTCCCCCACTTAGCGGCTGTCGCATGCAGTACCACAGAGCAACCCAAAACGGGGACTATCTACAACACTAACATTGTTTGACAGAAATATGCATTGTGTGCTGAGCCCCTCTGTGGAAATCCGACTGTGGGGTTCGTATGGGATGGACTTTAAATTGTCTATTGGACAATAGCAGATTTGTATTATTTGTTTATTTTAAATGTTTTCTTTTCTTTATTTTGTTGTGGTTTTTCATTTTATTTTAGTTTTCATTACGTGCCTTTGGAACACTGCTGAAAAGTCTCTGTCTCAGTCAGTTGACCCCAAATGAATAAATTATTCATGAATTCTGACTGAAAGAAAGAAAGATAATTTACTGTCTGGGACTATTAAATAACTCTCTTTCAGTTTGCCACTAGCACAAGGTGTCACTTTGTTTAAATTCAGTGTCAAATTAAAGAGCGCCCCGTGTTATCCAATCTACAGCAGTCTCACACTCGCTGTCGACATCCGAGCCCAGGCGAGCCAGTGAATAGAGGCGGCTGGCAGAAGCACTGCATGCAGGGTAACGAGGCGGAAAAGGAGTTCAACCAATCGGAAAATGAGAGCGTCTGCTTGGTGGCCAAAGGGCCCATTAACAGACGCCTGATTGGACATGATCACTATTAGAGATAATGGCAGCGATAGTGAGGTTGGAAGAAGGCGAGGCAGAAAGGGAACATAAGTACAATGATAAAAACGTGAGGGGCGAGAGAATGATAGTGTGAGTGCAACAGATTAGGATAAAGAGAGCGAGAGAGAGAGAGAGAAAGAGAGCGGTCCCAAGTACAATTCAGCAGCAGGAGCTGTGATCAATCTTACCTTCCAGTTATAAGGAAGAAGAGCGTGAGGATGACCAACAGGGAAAAACCTCCGACCGCTGCCGTGACAACCACCAGCACTTGACTCTGGTCCGGTGCCAAGTCGGAATCTGAACCCAGATCGGGAACAAAA
>JAPMUY010002847.1:40000-57500 GCA_026901105.3 Galaxias olidus
TTCTTTCAGTCCTTTCTTTCTTGCCTCCTACCCTTGTTTTCTTTTTTACCTTTCAGACTTTAGTATTTCCTTCCTTCCTTCCTTCCTTCCTTCCTTCCTTCCTTCCTTCCTTCCTTCCTTCCTATCCTTGTATCCTTGCATCCTTTCTCCTCGGTAGCCACAGTATGAAAATTTGTTGGATCTGTCCACCATGACTTCTGGTCTCCACACAGCTGAGGTCAAGAACCCACAAGCCTAGGGTCAGGGTGTTAACTACTGCTATCTCTGTGACATAATCACTGACCACTGACCCCAGTGCAGCCCTGGTTCCCTCATTAGGACTGAGAGGAGGCCAGAGACGCTGTGTCAGCTTACCCAGGGTCAGCCTGCCTGGCTGCCTCCTGCCTCATTAGTACAGCAGAGCAGAGAAAGAAGAAGGGAAGACCAGAGAGAGAGACAGAAGTGAGAAAAGCGGTTGAGCTAAAAAGAGAAGAGTTTTAGAGGCATATAGCAAGAGAGATAGCGAGTGAAAGGGAGAGAGAGGGAGAGAGAGTGAGAGAGAGAGAGAGAGAGAGAGCAAGAGAGAGGGACTGACATAGAAGGCAATAGATAAAGAGAGTGAGAGCGATCAAGGGAGGGAGGGAAATAAATGGGTAGAGAGCGAGAAGAGAGAGAGGGAACGAGGGAGAGGAAGAGAGGGAGAAGGAGAGGGAGGGAGGGAGGGGGAGAGGTCAGTGTAGCCTCAGGGTTCCTGACTGCCTATTACCTCTCCATCAACTTGTTCATCCACAGCTAAACACACACTGGAGACCGGAGCTACTAGGGCCGGACTGCACACACAAAGCGTACAGCATATTTAAGAGACAGAGTGCTGCACCTCCACATGGGCTTCTCTACCTGAAAAGAGAGGACACTTTAAAAAAACTACAGGGTAAAAATAAAATCGGTCGAGATTGAAAATATCTACAATTAAGTCGGCAGGAGAATGGCGCTATTCACAGCTGCCGCTCTCATTGGACCAGTAGGCTGTCCTAGAGAGGCAATCTGAAACGAAATCTCTGGGATTCACTCTGAATATAGAATCAATTTGAGAGGCAGGGAATATTGGACTGTGAGTCTCGATGGGTGGTGCAAAGCAATATGCCAACCCTAGGCAAATCTCTACTGCTACACCCCGACAAACTCTATCTCTCTAGCTCTCTCTGTCTGTCTCACTCTCTGTGTCTGTCTCACTCTCACTTTCAAACTAAACACATTTCCAGTCGATTAACAGAAGTCTACTTGCCTAGTACGCATATAAGTTTGTGTGTGAGTTTCTGTGCATGTGTGGGTGTGCGCGCGTGTGTGTGTGTGTGTGTGTGTGAGCGCAACGAGAGACGAGTTCTCGGCTCTATGGGGCAGATGAGTCCCTCGGTGGGACTGCCTCTATAGAAACGGCCTGAAGTGGGCAGTCCAAATCAGCCAGTCTTCTTCTGATTCAAGCCCTGAGAGCCAGCTGGTGATGAGCCCTGATGATCCCTGCTCCTGCTCTGGAGGCCTTTGAGTGTGTCCGTGACGGACCGCCATCACCAAAGGAAAGGGAGAGAGACAGTCACGGAGAGACAGAGACAGAGACGTAGAGACAGAAGCCGGGAGACAGAGACAGAGATGGAAGGACAGAGACGTGGACGTAGACGTGGAGACCGAGACGGAGAACGCTCACCGGTCTGGTGCGTGGCGACGGTGACGTTGGCCAGCGAGCGCGGGGCCACGCCCAGGCCCGACACGCCGTTCACCGCCTCCACGTGGAAGGTGTAGTTGGCGTGCGTGCCGAAGTCCAGCACCGCCACCGACGTGCCCGTCAGGCCCAGCGGCCGCGGCAGGAAGCGCAGGTCGGCCTCGCACGGCTCGCACTGCGAGGGCGGGGCCCCGTCGCCGCCCGCCTCCTGGCCGCCGCCGCCGCCGCCGTCATCGCAGCGCTGGCACAGGACGTTGTAGGTCAGGTCCCTCCTGCCCCCCGAGTCGCTGGGAGGAGCCCACTGCAGGAAGAGGGCCGTCTCGTTGACCAATGAGACCAGGTTTCTGGGGGCTGAGGGCGGTCCTGCGGGCAGTTCGAGGGGGGAAATACTAAAACGTCTGTCTTATTGAAATGCATCTGGGTGGAAGGGGGGGGGTGATACTATCTGTATTTTAAATGACGATTTGGAAATGTAAACAATTCTACACACACAATACTGATTTGAGGAACCGTTGTAATGAACAAAAAAAAAGAGAAAAAGCAACATGCAGACAGAGAGACGGAGACACGATCAAGACATTAAAAAGGACAGGTGGGTCCCTGTGTTAGTACTGACGGGAGCAGGCCATGCTGGATGGGTCTCTGGTGGCTCGGTAGTAGCCCTTGTCACAGTGGCAGATGGTGGCGGCCTGGTCGTGGCTGGAACTGTGCGGAGGACACTTGGAGCACTTGATGTTCCCGGCGTACGCCTTGTAGAAGCCGGGCTTACACGCTGCGGAGGGAAAGGGACAGAGGGAGACGAGTTGGTCGTAGAGTTCCTCTTGGAGAAGGGCTTCCTGTGCAGTAGCTACAGTAGCTATGAAGACGTAAATAACTTGGACTTGTGCGGTTCAGTTGTTGATTTGTTACTTAGTATGAATATAACTTTAAAACCAAGATTGCAAAAATAATTCCCAACTAATTTGTGTGTATTTAAAACGAAAAACACAACACAGTGATGCAACTGCATTTCTATTTATTTACAGTTACGTGTGAGTTAGTATCATATTTTTCGCGCTTACCTTGCAGGTAAACAGTTTTATCATTAACATAGAGACAGGTTGGAATAAAAATGCAATTACAGTGCGCGTGCAGTCTGAAATTTCCATCCTCTCAAAATGGGGCGTCTCAGCTCTGCTGACCTAAACACCCTAATGTGGCATGTCTTCTCCCAGTCTTATGCCCCCTCATTTATATTTCCCCCTATTCCTCCTCTTTTTCTCTCTGTCTCCACCCCGCCCTCCCTCTCTAATCTCTCCTCCCTTCCTCTTTCTGTAACTTAATTTATTTTACACTACTTTGCCCCCCCCCCCACACACACACACCAACCCTCCACACCCCCCCACAACTCCCCATCTTGGGTTTATCAGAAGATGAAGAAGAAAGAACAACATTACAGGCTGCTTCCTCCTGCCTCTGTGTTGCTAAGCAGTGATACTGAGCGGTGATAGCAAAATGACTTAATAGTCTGTGCAGCTGGAAATAATAGCATTACCATGGTGGAATTGGGAGGCCGTCGCAAAGGAAATCATATCAAAATTACAGAATAAATATATATTTGGGGGATTTGATGGAAAAGAATAATGTCACACAGCGGGGTGATTCAATCAGGAGTTGATGTTTGGCGGCCCAGAGGTCTTGCTGATTCCGCTAATTCTCGCCTTTTTCTCATTCCCCTGTATTTGGACACACAAATCCCGCTGAGCGGGATCCGGAATGCTAATTAGCCCTTCACCGGCACAGGTCTCATCCCCGCAGAGAGGAAGAGAGACGGAGGGAGGAGAATATTAAGCTCCAGTGGGATGAGTAGTTCCTGCGTACATCAGTGTCCGTGCTATCCTCTAGTCAGGAGTGTCCCATCTATCTATATCATAAGTGGTCTAAATGGTCTCTCCTCGTTACTATCATCCTCATCATCCCCCTAATCATCATCATCTTCTTTCTCCACCTCATCTCCACAACAAAAGCACAGCGACCTCCAGTCATTTTCCCCTCATTCAGCGCGTGTGAATGGGGTGCAGTTAGAGGAGCTGCTCCCCAGCTGGGCTGTGTGATGAGGAAGGGATTCTGCCTCGAGTCTTCCTGATTGGATGCAGTCTCCCAGAATCTAAAGCATCCCTATATATATATCCTGATTCTATACTGGCATCCCCGGCTAGAATCTCAGGCACCGGGGGACAGAAAGCAGCAGGCTGGGTGAGTGACAGTCGCTGCCTGGGGTACAAGCAGCAGGACAGACAGCAGACCACCTGTGGCGTCCATGTGCAGAAAAGCTATGGGGCATGGGACAAAATGGCCACCGCGTAACCGCGGTAATGCTAAATCAATTACTGACATTCCCAGTAGGAAGCGTAGATTTCAGTTCCAGATTCAAAATACAAAAAAAACGTGGACCTATTTGGAGGACTGAAACGTGTTTTGTCTATGCTACACCGCCTATTTCTCAGGAAATAATATAAAAAATTTGACCTTGAGGTCGACAATGGTCAACAGCAAAATGTATGGCAGGCTTAGCTATAAATCGAGCAAGTGTGCATTGTAATATGGAGGCTACTTCTAAAAAATACGTTTCAAAATGCATTGGAGTTGAGCTGTGACCCTATTCCTCCTACGATTGGTGTTGATTCGGTGTAGAGAAACAGAGAGGGGTAGACGGGAGGCCTAACACTAGTGGAACTTCTTCAAGCCAAACTGCCTTTTATTAATCATCAAATGTACTGCCAAAACAGCGACTGAAGAATGAGTGAATAAAGAGCAAAGTGAAGGACAGGTTGTTCGCTGCAAAGACTCACAGACAGCCCCATTGAGACCAGTGGCTCATTAACACCTTCTGTCTCCTTTGTCCTTCCTCTGTCGGCACCGTCCCCTATAGCAGGGTCACACTCCAGCTACGGGCTGAGCGCGGACGCCTGTGGGGATTCCCATCAGTTCTCCCACGCTCTGAGACATGGGACTGAAAGCTGAAGAGCCACAAGAGAGCAAGTGCACTGCTAAGATTGCTTTTGGTCCTTTCAAAACGGTCTGAATACTTGGTCGCGCACGCGCACACACACACACACACACACACAGACACACACACACACACACACACACACACACACACACACACACAGAGCGAAAATGCATATTCAAAACCATGTGTGCCGCCAAACTGTGTGCCTCCTCTCAGTGCCTATTATGGGTCATTATGGAGCTTTGTGTTTAAACAAGCAAGTTAGAACTGGTAATTCAAAAACTCATAAAAACTATTCTTACAAGGCTCCAAATGAAAGGGAAGCATCCAATCAAAAAAGACTATTGTTACTAGATTTTTAAGAAGTAGTATGATGGCCTAAATGTAAGATTATTTCACTGTGACATTTCACATCTTACCATAGTCCCTGCTCAACCAGCAGCTTTGGAAAGAAACCATTAGTGTAAAGCCACACAATGAGATCTGCTTTGGCTCTGCGTGGCTCTTGGAGGAGAAAGAGGGGGTTGAATTGGAGGAGGAGGCATAGGAAGACAAGGAGAAGGAAGAGAAGGCGATGTAGGAGAAGACAGAAGGCAGTTCTCTCTCCCTGTCCATATCTCTTTCTCTCTCTCTGCCTCTCTCTCTCTCTCTCTTTCTCTCAGTCTCTCTCTCTCGTTATCTCTGTGTTTGTCTCTATCTCTCTCTTTATCTCTGTCTATGTTTTTCTCTCTCTCTCTCCCTCTCTCTCTCTCTCTCTCTCTCTCTCTCGCGCTCCCTTTATTTCTCTCTCTCTCTCTCTCTCTCTCTCTCTCTCTCTCTCTCTCTCTCTCTCTCTCTTTCTCTCTTTCTCTTGGTCTCTCTCTCTTTCTCTAAGCCTATGTCTCTTTGGTTTGGGTTTGGGTTGTCAGGAACAGATGGAGGGAGAGACTGTGTGTTTACTGTGGTCCCTCCGCTTTGATATGCAGATGGTCGCTTCACAGAGAATGGGTGATGCTTTTCTCTTGCCTGGTCTGGGCCGGACTAGGCCAGGCCACAGGACAAACAATCTGCGGCCGCACTCGAGAGGAGAGTGTGAGGGCGGGAGTGAGTGAGTGAGTGAGTGAGTGAGTGAGTGAGTGAGTGAGTGAGTGAGTGAGTGAGTGAGTGAGTGAATTGGGAACATTATTGCCTTGACACAAAATGAGTGTGAATGTCTTCAAAAATGTTTTTTATCTCGATGACAACCACCTTGAGAAATGGAAAACATGGGAATCCAAAGTATGATGGCAAAACCGTTTTTGAAGCAAAAACGTTTTTGAAGAAGGATGAAGAAAGGAATTTCCTGGATAAAAACAAAACAAAAAAACGTTTGAGATTTCAAAATGATATGTGGGTTAAAGTGCTTTGTAAATGGCTTACAGTACTCTGGTAACAAGGTATAAATCTCTCCAGCAAATTGTGGGGGAAAGTAGACATCTCTGTTACTCACACACTAAACCCCTGTTCCGTTATTTATTTATATTTTTTTAAACGATGGCGCCACAAAGAGACACGGAACAAATAGCATTAGCGCTGTGATGTTGCCTTATCTAGGTCATGATATAACCATCTCGGTGTTAACCTCGCGTGGCTAATGCTGACGGAGGGGGATGATAAAATAATAACGCTCTCAATTGAGATGTCAAAACAGTCTGGGGTGAATGTGATGGGTGTGAAAAAGCGGGGCTTGAAAAGCGCTGCTGCCTTTGTTTAGGCGCCTGGGAGGGAGCGCTGGACGTGTTTGGGCTGAGATGCGGGTACGTTTGGGAACGTCGGGCTTTTTTTCCTTCCATTTTTTTTTCCGGGCTCTCACTTGCTCTCGCTCGCTCTATCTCTCTCCCTCTCTTCCTCTCTCCCTCCCTCACTCTCTCTCTCCCTCCCTCTCTCTCTCTCCCTCTCTTTCCCCTGCTGCCAGTCAGACAGCTTTGATCATGGCAGCCTTTGAAGCCGCTCTCCAAACTGAAAACGAGGAGAAAGCAGAAGTCATCGCAAGTTCACGCCTCAACTTCCTGCAACTGGATGCAAACTGTACATCTGCATGACAAAATCGGTTATGCAACGTTTAGGAAAATGCCAATGAAGAAACAAAAGTCCATAAGACACGGAACGCTATTATGAATGGTTTCCTACAACCAATTTGCAACACCTTATTTCAATCTGAGAGTACTGCCGGGTTCTCATTTTCATTTTAGTACACCATTTGTTATGTATATTTGAAATATTTTATGATGTATCTTGTCTGTGGGGTGCTGCAAGAACAATGCTATTAATTTCGTAACTCACAGTTCACAACAAATACGAGATGTTTTTAATCAAAGCTCACACACAAACATGTACACACACACACACACACACACACACACACACACACACACAAACACGAACAGTATCCTCTAGGTCAAAAACTGACATTCAATGATGATTTCTAGTCTCCAATTTCAAGAGCAGCGCAGAAACTCTCTCTAGAGAGTGTGTTCGACCCGCGGTTGTTCACACACCAGTTCAAGTTTAATTATCTTTCCCCCAGCAGGGACACCGGATCGTCTCCCTGTCCTCTCAACCAGACAACTCGCTGACGTGTAATCAAAATATGTGAATATGCATGAGGGAGAAGTCTGCTGTGAGATAGATTTCAGAGGACAGGGAATGCCTCTGGTTTAGATGAAGGATTCCCCGCAGAGAGGATTTCTCAGCTGACGTACCAATGTACTGCGTGTTCAGTAATTAACAGAATAACATGACTGGCAAGTGCAAGAGAAACGGAGGGAAAGAGAGAAAGAGATACAAACATATAGAGAGCGCGAGAGCAAAGGTAATGAAAAGTCGCAATCCACCAACCTTCCCCCCCAAGCACACACACACACACACACACACACACACACACACACATATACAGTATATATGTACATATATCGGCTGCTACTGCTGTCCTAACGAATGCTTGGCTCCTCTTAGGTAGAACCTGGGAAACAGCATCGCCATAGGGACACAACGAGGACCTCAGCAACGCTGCATGCACGAGCAGATATATAAAAAAAAAAAAAAACGAATACTCAAGGGAGTAACACTTCCCCTTGAACACAAGGCTTCACTTAGCAGCCTCCTCCATGGCTGGTGAACACAATGCGCCGTGTGAATAACAGTGGAGGTTAGAGGGGGTTTTTAGGGAGGAAATATTGCCGGCGAAATTAGCCGGGAAGCTAACAAATGAGGGCAATTAGCCGGCGAGCCTCTAGTTTGTAAAAGTCTCGTTGGGAAACCAGGCCAAAGACAATCTGGAGCAAAACAACTGCTTACTAAACTTCAAATGTGTTCAGGGCCGTGCGTCGTTGTTTTGGTACGGGTCGTTCATTGGCTTTCTTTGGGATCGTTCATGAGGACAACCATCATCACTTCTACATGCTCCATTAAGTGGTAGACTAGCAGCGCCTTCTAACCATGGTGGGTTAACACAACGTCTCCTATGACACACGTCTCCCAAAGTGTCCTACGCTCCTCTCGTGGGAAGCAGGATTCCGTTGCCCCTCCGTAACCTGGCAGCCTAGCAGCGCGCTGCAGGATCATCCCGTCCCCACGCCGCCCGCGCCGCGCACGTGAGCGCTCCGATGACACCCGGGATGTTCTCTCCCACTCCGCCCTCGGTTACACCGCGACTTGGCAACCGTAACCGTGCCAGTAGGCGTGCGCCGCCAGTGGAGTGGGAAAGCTCATATCCCATTGGACCAGGCTCCGCAAAGCGGCCTGAGGGAAAACACTGGCAGAGCGGCCGGGAACGCCAGATAGAGCGGGGGTGATGAGTCACAGGAGACGCCACACTACGACCAGCATGGCAGGAGGAGGAGGAGGAGGAGGAGGAGGTAGAAGTGGAGGAGGAGGTGTAATAAGACAAGGAGGTGGAGATGGAGAAGGCCGAGGAGGAGGCAGTACTGTGTCTCTCTCTCTCTCTCTCTCTCTCTCTGTCTTTCTCTCTCTCTCTCTCTCTCTCTCTCTCTCTCTCTCTCTCTCTCTCTCTCTCTCTCTCTCTCTCTCTCTCTCTCTCTCTCTCTCTCTGAATAGTGGAGCCCTGGAGAGCTGGTAGGAATGGAAATGAAGGAAAGGGGGGGGGCATAGAGGCAGAACAGGAAAGAGATGAGAGATGTGAAGAGGAGAAGACAGACTCGGACAGACATCGCTGTAGAGGGTAGGAGAGAGAGAGAGAGAGAGACAGAGAGATAGAGAGAGAGAGAGAGAGAGAGAGAGAGAGAGAGAGAGAGAGAGAGACGGGAAAAAGACAGAGAGAGTGAGCGGAGGGAAAGAGCGAGAAAGGGAGAGTGAAAGGGGAGGAGAGTTATTGAATTGAGATCTCAGGCTTTTGCAGATGACTGCGAAGCCCTTGAGACCTGCCTTTCTATCTGATGCAATGCCTCCTCTTTTCTCTCCCATCCCTCCCCTGTCCTCCCTCACTTGTCCTCTCCCCTCGCTCGCTCTTTCTCTCTGTCAGTCAGAACGCCCCGCACAAACTACTTACAGATTCCCTTTGCAGCCTCGGTAGCAGTGGTGGTGGAGCCTGCTGCGCTGACATAGACTCAGGCAGCCACACACACACACACGCACGCGCGCGCACACACACACACACACACACACACACACACACACACACACACAGACATACACAGGAACACACATTCACACATACACACAGACAAACACACACGCTTTATTAATTTATTTTATGTCCACATTGCAAAGAATTTACAGAATGGACATAAATATTAAGGATACACATACTATTTGGCCTGCCCAAAAGACGGGTTGACTTCACAATACACAACTTTGACACAAACGCACAAATTGTCAGAAAAGAAAAGTGCCGCATTACCCAGCTGCATCATGGGTCTAGAAAACAGTGTGTCCTACATAATGGCACGAATAGCAATGATTGCATGCTCTGGCTGGGAGTAGCAGTGAGTGTTTGTCGCGCGGCGGATTATCTTAAAAACCCAACAACCCACAGACCTCTCTCACCACCAGTCAGGGCACGCGGACTATAATAGGCTGCCTAATGTAGAAAGCAAAAGTGGAAGCCTAGCTGTTTATTAACTACCATACACATACACTCACTTACTCTGACCGTCACTCTAAGGACATGGCAGGACAATCATGCACCCTTTGACTTGTGGTAGGCTATCCTAAGCATTCTCAGTACCCGTGCAAATGCACACACACACACACACACACACACACACACACACACACATGCTCAGACACACACACATACACACACACACACACTCCGACTACTCACTGTCACACACACACACACACACACACACACACACACACACACACACACACACACACACACACACACACACACACACACACACACACACACACACACACACACACACACACACACACACACACACACACACACTCCGACCACTCACCGTCACACACACACACACACACACACACACACACACACACACACACACACACACACCGACTACTCACCGTGACAGTATCCGTCCATTTCCTCATGTCCAGTGCTGCAGACACATCGCCCCAGGGGGACTAGCCAGTCCCCGTCGGCCCCACAGTAGAGCTTCGGAGTGTCCCTCTCCTCTGCGTTCTCCACACACGCGCCGCGCACCTCCACCAAGGAGGAGGAGTCCAGCTGGGGCACCGTGTCGGGGAACGCCGCCAGGTTGCGGAGGGTGGACGGGCAGCGCTTGTAGAACACCTGATGGGTTATATTCAAAGAACTTTCAGAGAAGTATTCGAAGTTAAAACTAATAAAACGTTGCAAACAGAAAGGTTCACTAAGGGTGAATCTGGCAGAATTGAACACACAGAGAGAATCAAATTATTTATACATTTATAATTTATAACAATAGAAATCTTTTTATTTTATCAATAATAAATAAAAAAACGAAAGGAGGAACAAACACCATGATTATTTGATAGGGTGGATTATGGAATGACCAGCAGCACTGAACGGGGATCCCAAAGAGCAAGCTAGGAATGCCCACCTTCACCGACACCAGAGCAATGCAAGCCCCTACATCCTGGAAGGCCAAGTAGAAGCCCTTCCGGGTCACGGGGCCGACCTCCCTGACCTCTGTGTTGAGACGCAGTACGCGGTCCCCGAGGTCAGTCTGAGTGAAGCTCTCGTCAGCTGCTATGGTATCCACCTACAAAGCAAAACGTCATGGATGAATGTAGGTATTTCATATTTTATTCAAGGCCTCACTTCATATATGGCGTACAGTTAACGGCATACACTCAAGCATAAAATACATAATAAAAATCAAATAAAGGACCTGTGTCCGCTTTTTGTTTTTATTGCAATATGAAAGTCAACCTGCTAGATCATGTTATTTTAGATTGTTTGATATTTTTGAGTTTTTTTCAGTAACGTTCGGGCGTGGACAACCCTCTGGCCACTGTCTCCACAGGCACGTCCCGGCTCCTCTACCTTAGCGTAGTCACCGGGGCGGAAGCGGGTCCCTGCCGGGTGCGGCTCCTCCGTCTGCAGGTAGAAGAGGTTGAAGGTCTCCTTGCAGGTCCCAGACACCCAGGGGATGGAGTTACAGTCTCTCAGGGTGAAACGCAGCTCCACGTACACCTGAGATAACACCGCCCACTGTTTGAATGCATGCCTTACTCCCACACAGGCTATTATCATACATTTGAAAGTATTGATTTTGGTACTTCTCCGTTGTCCTTGCACTTTTTTTTAAGGTGAAACCTCGTTCACAAATCCAATATTTAAAAGATTTGTCGAGATCAACGAGGCGATAATCAACAGCTTGTTGGTGTGAAATTAAGTCAATTCTCACGGGGGCATGGCATTTGTGTGTATGGATTGTCTTAGGTGAAGACAAGCGAGTGAATGTAAGTAATGCTTCACTAATGGAGCCTTGTGTTAGCAGAGGCCAGACCTTCTGCGCTTCCTGGCGCTGGATCCAGCCAGACCTCAGCCAGTTGTTTTGGTTGGGCTCCATCACATGGCAGACCTGGAAGGTGTGGATGGGCCGGTTCTGCTCATCCATCTCTGTGATAGCGTCCCACTGAATCACACACACACACACACACACACACACACACACACACACACACACACACACACACACACACACACACACGCACACACACACGCACGCACACACACACACGCACGCACGCACGCACGCACACACACACACAGACACAGGGGGAGGCGGAGATAAAGATTGAGAGAACGATTGAGAGGGTGAGGCGTGGTGCGATTTAAGAAAGAAGATAGTGAAGAGAATGGATAGACAGGAAAGGAGGAGGAAAGGAGGGAGGAAAGGAGGGAGGGAGAAAAAAAACAACAGTGAAGGTTAGGTTGACTTATTGTCATTACAGAAGACGCTGTATTTTCATTACAGTGGCACAAAAGTCCATGTTATCCAGAGTAAAAGATAGTGCCAATACGGGGAATAAGATGGAGAATCCTAGGTGCTGCTGGCTATTGAACACACAGGAAGCCTTCTCCTTCCTTCTCTGTCTCTGTCTTGAACTCTGACTAGCTCTGCACAGGTAGAAGTGAGACGTCAAAACCTGAAGGAGACACAGAGCGCTGGTCTTACTGACATTTACCCACCTCTTACATCACCCGAAGCACACACAGACACACACTGTCTCTCTTTAGTCGTTTCTGCTTTTAAGGTATTGTGATCAGAGAGCAAAATGATGTTCAAAGGCTTAACATCTATTGGCAGACCTGTCTCTCTCTCCTTCTGTTTGACCTCGCGGTTAAAAGGTGTTCCAATACTCAAACATATCTGGCAATGTTAAATACGAAATAAAAAAAGTCCTTCGAAAATAACAAGAGGCTGGAGCAACCTAGCATCAGATTGTGGAGAGACTATGACTAAAGTACTATACCCTGTTTAATCATGTTCTAATTTTGCATTTTCTTTCTTTTCTTAACTGCTTTTCCCCCCAAATTATTACAATTAGTATTTCATTTCATCTTAGAAATGAGAATCGATAAGAACAATAAACAAATTCTACTATTACTATTTTCAGTTATCTGATTTATAATTCTTATATATTTTATTATTTACATTCAAAAACTAAATCTAAAAGTCAGTCGTTTAAATGTTTCTACTATTGTTATAATAAGAAACGCATTCCTTTAGAATAAACGCATAACAAATTGCGTAATATAATACTAGAAGCTACACTGAGGAAATGTATGTCTACTGAGGTTGGCAAAGGACAGATAAAGATACAATGCTGTGCAGACATTGAACAAGCGGTGGTAAAAAAATATATGGTTATATTTAATATAATTGAACAGACATGGCCGCCCCATTCATCTGGCCCTGGGAAACTGAGAGCTCCAACAGACACCGACGCTCCATTCATCTGGCCCTGAGAAACTGAGAGCTCCAACAGACACCGACGCTCCATTCATCTGGCCCTGGGAAACTGAGAGCTCCAACAGACACCGACGCTCCATTCATCTGGCCCTGGGAAACTGAGAGCTCCAACAGACACCGACGCTCCATTCATCTGGCCCTGAGAAACTGAGAGCTCCAACAGACACCGACGCTCCATTCATCTGGCCCTGGGAAACTGAGAGCTCCAACAGACACCGACGCTCCATTCATCTGGCCCTGAGAAACTGAGAGCTCCAACAGACACCGACGCTCCATTCATCTGGCCCTGAGAAACTGAGAGCTCCAACAGACACCGACGCTCCATTCATCTGGCCCTGAGAAACTGAGAGCTCCAACAGACACCGACGCTCCATTCATCTGGCCCTGAGAAACTGAGAGCTCCAACAGACACCGACGCTCCATTCATCTGGCCCTGGGAAACTGAGAGCTCCAACAGACACCGACGCTCCATTCATCTGGCCCTGGGAAACTGAGAGCTCCAACAGACACCGACACTCCATTCATCTGGCCCTGGGAAACTGAGCCGGAGCACACAGGAACCCGCAGGGTCACAGAGAAACGCAGCGAACGAAGCAGGATGAGAGACACGCTGAGAGATGGAGCAGAATCGATCAACCTGATGACAGCGGTGACTCTCTCTGTCTACTCCACGTGAAAGGCTACAGGTCTGTGGTGATGGATTGCATTGCCTAGCAATAGATAAGAGGCTGGTGTGTGTGTGTGTCTCTGTGTGTGTGTGTCTGTTTCTCTGTCACTGTGTGTGTGTGTGTGTGTGTGTGTGTCTGTGTCTCTGTCACTACGCGCGTGTGTATGTGTGTGTGTGTGTGTGTGTGTGTGTGTGTGTGTGTGTGGGTGTGTGTGTGTGCGTGTGCGTGCGCCCGCACGCTCACTCTCACATTGGTGTGTTCCATTTGACTGACAGGGGAAACACACCTGCAAAACACCCACACTCACAGATGTGCTAAAAAAAGAGATACAATTAAGAAAGACTTGCATCCCGCTTTCGAGACCGTTCTCATCCCAGCTGACCGTCGCATAGGCAGGCCTGCCTCGTGGGAGGAACATGAAATACAATTAAGGTTGAGTGCTCCTACATTTTAATTATTAAATATACATTAACCTTGATTGCGCTAACACAGGTAATCTAATGTTAATTAAGTAATCTAAATTAATTAGTTTCATGAGACACCCATGGGGGGAAACGATAATCAATCCTCGTTTAAGTGTTCTTGGACTATAAAAAAAAAGCTTCACACTCGATGGGGAGTATGGCACGGCCATTTTGTACACTCAGGCTCCGTGGATCAAGGTGCCAGGATAGAACAGCGAATAAAAAAATGAGTGCGACAAAAATAGACTCACTCGGACAGCTATTGTGAATATAATGTACACAAGTTTTACATCGAGACGAAACCGAAAATTATGATATGAAATTCCTTTTTGAACATATTCCAAACTTTATCAGCCAAGGTCACTTCATACATTTAATGACACTTTGATGCACTAAAGTAAGCCTCTTGAGAACAGCACGAGTATATGGATGAAACCCAAACTTGAAATAATATAAAACTTTTAACAATAAAAGGGGAAATGTTATGAAAACCAAGGCTGTCACAGACCAGAAACAATCTTGACGCCAACACCTTCGCCCGCCTCTAGAAGGAGATCAAAAGAGAGTTGAAGAAACAAAAATTACGCCGTCAGTTCTTAAGGCCAACAAATCACAGTGATCATCCGTCAATGCCATGAAATCCTCAGCTTTTCTCCAGCTCACAAAAGATGACCTGACATGAGGTCCAGTGAAGAAAAGCTGCTTTACAAGGCTAAAAGTAAAATGGAGAGTTATTATACACAGAAGTGCTTAACAACTCTACTAAATAAATCCCCAAACATTCTCCTATATATAGAGCAAGATAAATAACAGACAATAGAAACAGAGAATATAAAACTATAATTGAAATATATTAAATAAAAGGTATCCTTTTAAATACTTTAAAATGTCCCTGGTTTACTTGAATCCATAGAAAACGTTATTTCACTTTGAAGAGAAAACCCAAATTACTTGCTGGGCAAATGTAAAACGTTTCTTCCCAATGAAAAAAAATTCTCAACATATTTTTGTCAGGCAGGGTCATTTGGAAATTTCACGACAGAACTTGTATTCTCAGCGTAGTTCAAACGCAACATTGAACTGTGTGACATCACAGCTGTATGTTTATTTCTTTGACGAGAATGCTAATGAAAGTGTAATGCAATCTAAGGCGCGCTAACTGCAGTCCTGAAAAACTTAGCAGAGTTCCATTATTCATGCAAATGGGAATGCAGAGTGATTTGTCACTCTGGTGCGTGCCGCTAGTAGCCTGGGATGTTCTGCACTGCACCCCAGGGATGTGCTACTCCTCAGGGCACAGAAAAAAAACAAACCCAAAAACTTTAGGATCGTAGCCTCGAAACAGACTTTGCCAGGTAACAGGATATTTCAGTAACGTTCCTAAATCCGTGGCTTACATCCGTGCAACACAATCACACCTCGACAACGCTACAGTCTCCACGACACCTGTTTTGTTCCAATAAAACCCTAAACCTCAGCCGTACACCTACCACAACACATCAACAGCTAAACAGACTCATTCGGTCTAGCAGTGAACTTTGAACTTTGATGGCCTCACGTGCACCCACGTCACCACCAAACTGTGATGCCCAACCGCTGGACTAAAAACGTCCCTGCACTGTCTGGAGCAGCTGTCTAACCACCACTATCAGTGGTGTTGTCTGAACAGGTCCGCTCAGTCCCAATGATGTATTCACTCTCCTCTCTCCTATTACAGCACATCATTAAGATAGAGCCCAGTAGCTCCCACTGGCATCTGTCATGCTCAACATCGCGCTAATAGTGGAGGAGTAACTAGAGGAGGAGGAGGAGGAGGAGGAGGAGAGATGAGCGAATGGGAATACAAGGAGGGGGAAGGCTTTCTCTTAAATTTTCTCTCCAGAGAAGCTGTTCCCTCTTTCAACCTAGAAATGGAGAGTCTAACTGAAGTGTAACTGACAGCCGTAGAGACCACAAAGCTTCCTCGAGGATAGCGGGGGTGTAATCCAGTGGTATTACGTGTTGAAATCCACCGGAATAAAGCCCATTAAGTTATCAAATCCCAACCAACAGGGGGGTTATGATATGCACAGGTAAGGGAGTGAGCAGTGAACTGCTTTTTTTTTTCTCGCGGAGGCCTCTTGAAATATGACCAGGAGCAGTCAACAGCACTCTGTAAACAGGCATCTAGCAGAGCTGCCCAGGGGAGACATCCACCTCTGAGCATCTAGTAAATAAACACATTATAGCCCTTTCATGGCCAAGTAGCTCAGACCGGAGACCAAAGACACATACACACGTGTACACACGTGTACACACAAACACAAGCACCCAAACCAATAGTCTCGTGTCAACACACGCCCATGTGCAGGTGTTCCTCACATACAAACAAAAACAAACAACAGCAAACAACCCCTCGGCCTCTCTCTTTCCCTTCTCTACCTCTCTATGGGAAAGGTGCGGCGGTTTGATTAAAGCAACACTGGCTGTGATATCAGATCCCAGAAGAAGGGAGTGGGAGAGAGTTGATTTGTGTGTGTGTGTGTGTGTGGGGGGGTGGGAAGGGGGGTTGAAGGGTGTGAAAATTTCATTACATCCCGGGTGTTGTAGGATGAATTATTGATTTGATGCGGAGGTGTGTGGCGATGTTTTGTTGTGTTTTTGATCAGCTAATAGAAGCAACAATGTTGTTACCCACACCCCACATCCCCACACCCCCCTGCTCCGACATGTTGGAGGGGAATCTTTGGCCCCAGACACATCTGTTTTGTATCGACACACAGGGACAGGTTCATTACACATCTAATAGGGACCCGTAGTAACGCTGGTTCCCCTAGCAACTGAAGTCCTGGCCCAGATCCAACTTTTACCTAGTATACAATCCCACGTTGCACCCAGTTGTTTGGTCCTCCATTTCACGCATAATGATACTTTAAAGATAGTAAAGATGTAACTACTGAAGGCGTGTAACCACTCCAAAATTAGACAATTTCCCCTGTCTGTAGCCATTGGATTATTGTCAATATCAGTAAATTAAACTTCATACAAGTTCTGAAAACTAACCATAAATCACATCAATAAACTTGGAAATACAATTCAACTCCGCTGTTAAGTGTGTGTTGCCATGTTAAATTGTTGTGGTCAATCCAGATCTCACAGGAGTATCTTTAGAGATGGCACTCCCACTCTGAATGCTGTGTCCTGATTGGTGGGCTGACCAATAGGGAACTGGTGGAAGGTGCTGATGTCACACACCTGTGGTCTTTATAAAGGGAGAATGCACTGGA
>JAPMUY010002847.1:62500-165000 GCA_026901105.3 Galaxias olidus
ATGGGTTTGTCTGTGAGCTGCTCTCTCTCTGTGTCAGCTGCCCTAAATAGGCCAAGTGGAGGAGAACACCCAGCAACGGCTGCAGCAGACAGACTCTGGATCCTCCCCTGCCTCGTCTACACCACAGATCACAGGGGAGCTGTGTTTGAACGCTCTGCCAGGAGAGGCCCAAACCGCCAGGTATGGAGGGCTGGAAACATATACACACAGGTTGCGGATCTTCTGCGTAGCAAGCAAAACGCGACAATACCACAATACCGCAAAGCAATGTCATATTGACAATTGGTGTAGATGTTCTTTTTAAAGACGGAGGGCGGGGTATAGAAATACACAATAAAATGTATTATAAATGTCTGACAAAAAAGTTTTGGGCATTTTGAAGGTTCCTGTGTCAAACCTGTATGTTTGACAAGAAATGCTTTCAGAGAGGTGGCGGCTGAGACAGCCAACTAAGATGGAGAAGTGGAGAGGAGGGACCCGGGGGTGAAGACGAGAGGAAAACATGCTGCTGCATAGCCCACAACACAGGGACCACGTCAAGAGCTTAACACTGACTTGCCATTTCTACGGGGGTCACAGGAAAGCACAGGCAGAGAAACAGGAAAGAAGTGCGCAAGAAAAAGAGAGAAATATATGAGGGCCAATATCCATTATACTACTCAAGGGTGTTGGAAGCCTTTTCAAAGTGTGTGTTCGAGAGGGTGTAGGGAGAGAGATGGCGGGAGGAGGAGGAGGAGGGGGGGGGGGGGGGTTAGGCAGACATTGTGAAATATGACCTGTGATAAGGTCTATGTTAGTAGAATGTTTTGTAGATCTTTTTTTACCACTGATAGAGACGGACTGTATTATTGTTGCTGATTTGTAGTTTCTGTGTTTATTGTTATTTGTTGTTTGACGATTTGAGCCAACACTGCTGACTGAAGTTACGCAACACGGCTGAACCCTTTCTGATTCTGGAGTCTGGAAGCGAGATCTTCTGATGAGGGAAGGGAGAAGCAATGTGCGTGTGTGTGTTGTGTGTGTGTGTGTTGTGTGTGTGTGTGCGCGCGTGTGTGCACATGTTGTTACGCATGCTACAAGGGTCTGCACTGATTACTTCCAACTGGCAGTCTTCTACAGCCTCTGTATCACTCAAGCAGCTTCTTGGGATGAGAATTTTAGTTAGCCTTTAAAATAAGTGTTGGCAAGTTTTTGTGTGTTTTGAATTCATAGTCTAGACCCAGAGTCCTATAATATCAGCACCCCTGACACCAACATTGTTAACATTGTTAACAACATTGTATTTTATTTAAACGTTTGTTCGTTCATCCTGTCTAAACGTGAGGAAGCAGTGTGGAAGTGCAAAAAGTATTGAAACATAACAAAATGGTGAAGTTGATGGAAAAAATAAATGACTGCTTTTTTATTACCGTCTATTAATAAATCCACCAATCATTCATGTATAAATAGATAAATAACATAAGAAGTAACTTATAATAGATGTTGTTCTTCCACACAACGTTGATACACAAAAGTGTGTGTATATAAACTACAAAATAACCCACGTTGTCAGTTTTAAAAAAAAATTCACAAAAGGTCAAGGGTAGCAATATAATGGCCACTACTCTAAATTAAGACGAACCTATAAAATAAAAATAAGCCACCAAAATGCAAGTGAGAAAAGGAAAAAAAACTAGGACAAGTACGTGAGCATCTAAACGTAGAAGGTACCGCTTATGCTGCTTGAGCTGCGTGGGTGGAGGACACTTCGCACAGCTCAGTGGATGTGATACAATCAGTGAATACAAAATCCGTTGGTTTCCAACTTAAATAATTCGGTCACCAAAACTAGATCATGCAGAGACTTGGGCTACATAATAAAAGATACTCAGTTTGAAAAGTGTGTTGCCAAACACAGCAAAAACAAAGTAAAGGGATAAGATCGTGTTTTTATTAATAAATCGTTACGCACGCCGATAACAGCTAAACATAATACAATGTTTTATACGTTTTTCATTTTCCAAACATGAGAGTAATCATTACGATAACAAGATACATATATGTGGTATCTCACCTTGGTTTGTATTACCGGGGTCCGACAAGATACTTTTAAGCAAAAAGAAGAACATCCAATGTTTCCCACAGAAAGACATTATGAAATCATCTACTAAGTAGGAGTTATCTGAAGCTCTTCAAAACAGAAACTATTCCGTTAGACACTAATGTAGCGCGCAATAGTTTGAAAGAAATAACACAGCCTTTTTTCCAAAGGAATCGACGAATCTTCTCTAGTTTCTATTATCGACTGTCCTGGTTCCCGCCACAGTGAGAGATGGGGAGACTCACTGGATACCGAGCCATTGCGCACAAGTTTAAAATAGTCGACGCAGCGTTGGGAACAAAGTCGTGATAAAAGACAGCTACGCGAAATACATTGTCATTAAAAACCAAATATCCTAATCCAAGTTTTGATTGCATAAACAATACATTATTGGTTATCGTTGCTGTACGCACATTTAGTGAGCAATACATCTGCCAAATATTGGTAGGGTATTCCACAATGACGCTTCGTAGGAGATTTTTTGCCCCAGGATATCATGTAAGTGATGAGAACATGTCACATTATGCAACCTTTTTGTTCTAAAGCAGCAATTTTCCTTTCAATTCTCACTAGAAGGGTAAATGCATCCTCCGCCCCCCCCCCCTCTCTCTCTCTCTCCCTCTGTCTCTGTCTGTCTTGCCATAGCTCTATCCAAATACAGCGATGGCCACCCAACAGTCTTCTATATGATAGTCAAAGTAAACACATGCAAAGAACATAGTATTTTGTTTTTCCAGTACTACCATGATGCGCAGCGGATAACTGTGATCTAATACAAGTGTTCTCCAAAATCAGAGTAAAATGCATGTAGGCTGCCCAAACACTAGGGTGAGATAGTAATCTTACACAGTTTAAACATAATATTCAATATATTTTGGTCACGAATGGTTCATTAAGAAAGTATTTACTCTCATGTGTCTATATTTTGTGTCATGTTTAACACAAAAGCATTATTTTGCCCCATGATTATGTCAGTATTCAGCCTGCGGTTGACAAAATGAAAAATATTCAAAAGCTTAAATTGCTTTTTACAGACGACACTCTCTGAAGGTAATTTTTGTTCACGTTTCAAAAATACCCTTTACGCACGATATTGATCGTCTGAACACTTCACGCTATTATCCTATATTTTCCAGTTTGTCATGCATGCATTTGATTAGGCTTTCTTGGGGAAAGTGATGTGTCAGGGACAGACTATTTACAGCTATTAGATAGAGAGGAAGACAGGTAATTGGAGATATATGAAGGGAATTTAAAGTTTGGAAAATACACCATATCACTTCGTCTCGCTCTCTTTCTCTCTCTCACGCTCACTATGTCGCACAATTATAGCATGGTCCGAGCTTTTCTCACTTTTATGCCATATGTTGATAGTTTTTTCAAAAAAAGCACATAAAAGACTTTGAGGGATATGCAAATATTTCACAATAAATAAAATAAATACATGTAAACAGTACTGTTATTAGACCTATGCATCTTGTAAGTGTGTGAGTTGAAGTTTGGGTAAACAGATGCAGATTCCCCATGGTTTCATAAACTGGGATGTCTGCCCTGTCATGTGACATTCCAATCATTTGACAGCAAGTTGAGGAGGCGCATATTGATCATGCACAATTTCACTTTGGCGCTTTCGACTCAGTGGACTGTGACATGGCCATTGTATTTTTGAATTGTGGCCTGATCATGTTACTGTGACCTACTGACCCCGATGAAGCAATTAAGAAAACGCTTATCTCAACGGTCCTTTCTTTGAGTTTCAAAGTTGTTGTGAAAACCTGATAAGTAGAACTATATTTTCCAGTGCAAAAGATTGGTCATTCAGCTCCACTATACTGTGTATTGAGTGATGAAATGAGTGTGAGCCCCATCAGGTAGGTTTGGCCTACATCTTTTTGTTGGCCACTGTATGTGGGCGGAGGAGGAAAGAAATCCTTCCTTGCACACTGCTAGTTATCAGGGTCTGCATTGAGTACAGCTGTGGTCAACTGTTCTAACTTTCTCGGACTGTAGATAATATTTGCCAATGAGCCGCCAAAATGAACGATGTGGCAGTGTGCGGGGACATGAGAGAGCTGGATTGCTGATTTACCAAACTGTAATGTTAGCTGTAATATTATGTCTATCTAAAAACCTTTTGGGCAATCGATGATAATGGTTGACACTATGAGAGCCATTTGAGTATTTCCTACGGGATAAGCATTAAATTAACAACCTCGTGGATTCACCATTCAGTTGTTGAAAAGTTCACGCTTTTGAATATACATGCCTAGGGTATATGCCACGTAGTAAAATTCATATAAATAATGTAATTGGTTAACAATTGAGTGGGGGTATTATATGTGTGAATGTATGTGTTTGCGCGTGTCTTCGTGTGTAGCTAGGTAGGTGTGTGAGAGTGAATATGTCTGCCTATGTGTAGCAGCGTGTGTGTAATTATGTCAGATTACCTTTTATAAATCTCTCTGTGGCGGGGCCTCCTCATCAGTAATGAACCGTTGTGAAATCGTTAAAAAAGTAATTGTGCGCTGGTCACAGGGATAAGCGGCTGCGGTGGAACAAAGCGATCCTGACACAAAGGCGATTTTTCCCAATGCGGGCTCTGCGCACCCCTGCCCACCGTGGGTAATGGCCTGTGAACTTTAATCTGTGCTTCTGCGATAGCAGGGATGAGGGACCGCCAATACCAGCCTACCCGGGTTTGCTCAAGGCCGTGGCCGGTAGGGAGTTGGGCTATGACCCTCAGAGAGCGTGCTATTTTCTGAATAATAAACACCGCTCAGTCTTGTACAAAACCACAGCAAGCTGCACGTTGACTGTATCTAATTACTTTTCTGTGCTCAATTGTTGACATCGGCAGCAAGGTTATCTGCCCTAAAGCATGGGGGAAACAAAATGTGTTCTTAAAACCCGTGCACAATAAATTATGTCCTCTCTCAGGTGGAGGTAATCAACTCCCCTCTCTCTATTCTTATAGGTTGTAAATGGATGAAAGAAAACACGGAAATTAGACTTGTACACTTATTTTTATCAGCTTTGTATCTGCGCTGCTGATATTTCAGCACCACGGACAGCGACCGCTGTGCACGTCTTGTGTAGGGCACATGTACAGACTTTCATTGGGGGACAATATTCTGGACTACAATGGTGAATTAGTATTCAATGTACATCATCTAAATATGTTATATACCATAATAGAATAAGACAAGGTTTGAATACCAATACGTATGCATTAATTACTTGTAAAATAATCCGCTACTATAGGTTGATAACTGTGTGCATATTTTCTATCAGACAACATATAAACCACAACCATTGCCTGCATTCCACAGCCCCACTGAAACATGTCTGCCTTATTTGCCTGACCTGCTCAATTCCGTAGCTGACAGGGTCACAACGTCTAAGCTAACCTTTGACCCCAAACACACAAGAGGTGGCTTGTGGGTGATAATGGCAATAGCCTAATGGTTCTTGTGACTCACATCCACACACCAAAGACCTGGGGAGCACATCGTGACAAGTGATTTCCAACGCTGGGATTCAACACAACACAGAAGCCGAGAAGTTCCCTAATCACAAACATTCCTAAAGTGCAACAGCTAATGCCAACAATTTATTTGCGTTCTTCTTTTAAAAAAATGAAGATTAAAAAAATGAAAAAAATAATGCAACTTATAGTGGTCCATACAATATTTCTCCTATGTGTTTCTGGGTGGTGTGGTTTTGTGAAGCAGAACAGGGACAGATAATCTATGAATAGTACCCTCAACCTGTTTATCCTTCATCTCTGCAGCCCACTTCCCCCCTCCACCTACAAACACAGCGGTGTAAAGTCCCTCTGATGCTATTTGTCACTGACCACGACTGTCTCTACATAATGTTTAAACTTTTGCTGGAAAACATGTATGTAGTTGTCCTACCAAAACAACCTTTTTCATGCTTTTGAATACACACATCCCAATGCAACCCACAACCATAACAACAGTTTTAATGCTGTTGTCTTTCTACTGTTTGCTGCTACTTTCAATCGATACTATTGCCTAACTTCTTGGGTGACGTCTGTCCAATGTGCTTTCATGTGCCATTTCTTTAATTAAATTTTTTTCCGAATGGAGGGTGCCTAATTTAACAATGTGAGGTTTTCACATGTGGCTTCACCCACCACAGAACTCCACATAAAACAATCCATAAATAGCCAGTTTTAATTGAAAGAAAACTAAAGCAACACACCTGTAAGTGCCTGCTCTCTAATCTAAACCAACGTTCCACCATTACATTAATCAAAGACAAGCCCCCTATTTGGAGCCCTACTATCACAAACTCAACTCCAGTTATTTGGAACAAATGTTGTTATTATTGCTGTATGTCACCGGGGACCAATTTCGTTCCCTAATTAGTATTTCCAGGGCACGGTGCTTTATTGCTGCAGCGTTCTGCTAAAGCTGATTCTGCATAATGGTTGGCTGTATATGGAGCAATTACACCACAATAACTCAAAACAACCTACAGATAGATGGAAATTACTGCAACAGAAGAAAAGAATAAACCCTAGTACTCCCATTTAATATTGATTCTTTTTTTGGGTTTTTTTTTTTACAAGCAAGTCTCACGATAATCAGGCTATTAATGGTGGCGATGTGCTGAACTCTTAACCGCATGACAAACTCAGGCGGTCTGTTACTTCATGTCTCCACAAAAAGCTTTTGTTCGTTTGCCCGCATAACATGTTTACAGTGACAGACCTGGGAAACGTTATATGTCATATGAGTGTAAATGTTATATGTTGAGTGCGAACGGTAGCTGAGATCATAACTGGGTCACAAAGGGAACACTCATAGGTGATCGGCTGAAGCAAAGTGAGACTGGCCAGGACTCTGAAACAGTAACTTAACTTCTTCCAAATTGCTGACATACAACTTTTGGATTTTAAATGATGATAAAGCAAGTTACCTAGCATTTCTCTCTCTCTCTCTCTCTCTCTCTCTCTCTCTCTCTCTCTCTTTCTCTCTCCCTCTCTCTCTCTTCTCTCTCTCTCTATCTCTCTCTCTTCTCTCTCTCTCTCTCTCTCTCTCTCTCTCTCTCTCTCTCTCTCTCTCTCTCTCTCTCTCTCTCTCTCTCTCTCTCTCTCTCTCTCTCTCTCTCTCTCTCTCTCTCTCTCTCTCTCTCTCTCTCTCTCTCTCTCTCTCTCTCTCTCTCTCTCTCTCTCTCTCTCTCTCTCTCTCTCTCTCTCTCTCTCTCTCTCTCTCTCTCTCTCTCTCTCGCTCTTTTTCTCCATCTCTAAATATATCTATATCTATATATGAAATGTCTGGTCACAGTTATGAGCACTTTTAAGAGCAGCTTCAACTGACTTTCTCACCAGTGTTTTACCCGTCTCTGTTTCTCCTTCACCCCGCTGTTTGAAAGACTCCAAGCATGTGGCCATCGATCTTTCCACACAAAGATCCATTTTAAACCATTTACCTCATGCAGACAGACAGAAGACCACATGATTGCCTCCCATATTTTGATGATTTTCCTGTTCCTCCTCTGCAGTCTGACTCAAACTGTGTTCCGGATATTTAATTCACTTTGGAAATATCTCTCTTCCACGTTATTAGAGTGTCATTTTGTCTCTTCAGTAGGTAAATGTACCTAAGCTGTAAGTGCGTTTGTACAAGTGAGCAGAGCATTTCTTTGTGGAACTTTAGCATCTTGTGGAATATATTGGATGATTTATTTTCGGAGTAGCTGCACTTGTTCAGTATGAGTCTTGAATGGAAACACAATAGTATCAAATCCTGACTTTGGGGCCTGACAGTGCGGCTGGTAGTATTGAAATTGCAAAACGGATTGGATTGGGATTTCTGTATAATCAAGCAAAAGGATGACTATTGATTTCAGCTGAGGGGGTGGATGGAGGGGTGGAGGGGTGGAGGAAAGTGTGTGTGTCTATGTGTGTGTGTGTGTGTGTGTGTGTGTGTGTGTGTGTGTGTGTGTGTGTGCGTGTGTGTGTGGTGGGGTGGGTTGGTGGTGAGGAGGGGGAGGGGGGCAGGGGGATTGTTGAGGGTTAGCGAGTAAAATGGTGGTTGAGGCTAGCAGAGAGGAACCGTCCGTCTAATTGTTCATGCATGGCGTACAGTCCCTGACGAGGGTGGAATGGGAAAGTGTTTCTCTCAGGCTTGCATGTTATTTCAAGCCCCACAGACCTGCTGACCTACAATGGCAAGGCGGATTTACACACAAACAAGTTCAAACCGACACACACACCTTTCTCTCTTTTCTAAGGACACACTCGTACAGAAACACCTTTGATTTGAGCCCTGCCACATTCACCCAGTGGTGTGAAGCTACGAGGACTTTGCAGGTCCTCAGGTGAGATGGTCTAAGCTAGGCTTGTCTTCTAAATAACGAATCTGAGGACAAACTCTCTTAGACATTTTTTTAGCAAGGTACGTTTCGGCAGCGTGAGAAACGGTACAAGATTGAGTTTAAGAAGTAGGATAAAAGATCTGCCTTTGGCACCTCTGTCCGTTCTGTGGGCAAAGTAGGAGTTGATTGCATGAGGACCGTACAGAACACGTCTCTTTCCTTTGCACGTCGGTGTGCCGTGGAGTCCGACGAATGAAAATATCCTCCGAGAACATTTGTGAGGGAGAGAACTTCGAGAGAATGGGCCTGACTTCATCCCCAGAGGCCATTGAGTCAAACACAGTCTGGCATGTTAAACCATAATAAAAGCATAATCCCCCGTTGTGTTGGGTGAATACCGCAAAGGCCGCCCGTGGGTTCCTGCTAAGGCGAAGGCTCGGGAGGAGCTTTAGGTTCATCATCCTCGCTAATCCAATTGTCATTATGCGCGCCGGTGTCTGCCGTTGAGGAGGCCATGGGGGATAGCTGTGTCTGTGAAATAAAGGCACTATTGTCACCTCTCTCTCTCTCTCTCTCTCTCTCTCTCTCTCTCTCTCTCTCTCTCTGTCTCTCTCTCTCTCTCTCTCTCTGTCTCTCTCGTTGCCTGTTTGTGGGTCTCTCCATTTGACAGCTATACTTGGCGCAAAGGGTTTCCTCTCCCTCATTTGCCCCGCCGTTTCCTCGTCATGAGTCCTCCTCCTCCTCCTCCTCCTCCGTCCCTTTTCATTCCCATGTCCCTTCCCCAGCCTTCACTTTGCCTTCTTCGGCCCCCTCTCCTCCCTCCACACAACCTTGATTCTCCTCTCAGCTCTCCTTCTCTTCCACCCCCCCTCACTCCCCTACTCTCTCTCTCTCTCTCTCTCTCTCTCTCTCTCTCTCTCTCTCTCTCTCTCTCTCTCTCTCTCTCTCTCTCTCCCCCCTCTCTCCTAACCTCTGTCTCTCTCACCCCCCTCTCTCCTAACCTCTCTCTCTCTCTCTCTCTCTCTCTAGCACCTCCCCCAGTCTCTCTCTACCTCCGTCTCTCTCTTGCTCTCACCCTGAATATTTGATGTGTCGGTGGCACGGCGGCGAGGTGAGGAGGCAAGCACAGGACCTGCACAGCACAAATATTTACGCCCCGAGCTGACCGCGGAGAACCTTCGGGAACGGACCGGTGTGTGTGTGTGTGTGTGTGTGTGTGTATTTTGGCTCATGCATGTTTGTCTGTATGGGAGGGCACACACGTCTGTGTGTCTTTCTCTATGTGTGTGTGTGTGTGTGTGTGTGTGTGTGTTGAGTGGGTCTTATAAATAACAGTGATTACAGTTGACATGGGCCCCACAGGGACTGAGAGGTCCGTGGCTTCATCCTGCATCGACGTTCCTGCTCCATTGCACACCCACTCAAGTCCACCAGGAGAGAGGGAGGGAAGTGGGAGAAAATGGTGGGAAGCAAGGGAGAGTGGGGGGGGGGGGGGACACAAAGACGGAGAGATAGATGGGTGGTGCTAAGTGAAAGATAGATGGAGTGGAAAGAGAAAGAAGCAAAACAAGAGGGAGGGGAAGGAGAAGGACGACGAGGAAGACGAAGCAATGGAGAGGCTTAACGTCATGAAGATAACACACATTTGTGGAGAAGAGAGAAGGAACCTTGGTGTATGAGCGACAGGGGGGGGGCAGTGGGGGTGAAGCTCAATCGCAGGTCTGGAGGAAAAACCCAAACACAATTAAGGGCTGCCATGGAACTGCTCATGCAGAGGAAAGAGGAGTTAGGAGGAGCAGACAGACAGAGCGACGAGGAGGAAGAGGAGAAATTGGCATAGATTAAATAAAATGAATCAGCTTCTGCAGCAAGATCTAGGCGCTGTCTGCATCAGTTGACATGATCTTTTATGTGCATGCATACATGTAGATTTGTTTTTGTTTAAAACTGTTTACCAGCTGCACACACACAAACATCACGTCCCAGCAATCCTCTACAGAGGCCCTTTCTCAGGTTTATATAATGCATCTGTAAATTCTTACTTTGCTGTCTCCTGTTATAAGCGCACGTATCAAAATATGAGATATAAAATATTTGAGGGAGAAGGAGATGAAATAATTGCCCAATCATCTGAGGCTGTATGAAAGCTGTGAGTCCGTTTTGAAATGTCCCTCCCATGTGTTCTTACACGTGTGTGTGTGTGTGTTTGTGTCTTGCCTTGCATGAATCGTGTGGGTGTGTGGACCGATGTTTGTGGTAGTGTTCTCTGTGTTCTCATTTTGTAACAGTCGAGCTGAATCAGCTTCTTATGCTCATCTTGCACAAATGGGTGTCAGGCTAAATTAGATTGGACTCCTTATGAAATCTTTCGGAATGAGGTAAGACAAATTTAGAGTGTGTGAGAGAGGGAAAGAGAAGGAAAAAGGGAGGAAAGAGAGTTAGAGGGAGATAAAGAGAGACATTATGACTGATTTCATAGTTGTGGGGCTGTAATGCGAGCTATTTGTAAGCATGGGGAACGGAAGGGGGCTGGAAGCCATTTTGCCGCAGAGAATAGCATTGCGTTACTTTAACCATTATTTTATCAAGACTATCGTGTTCGGTCCTACCGGCCATTTTGCATATTCATCAATCTTTCACAGAAAAACAAAAGGAAAAACATTTGGCCATTTTGTTGATGGGGAGAGGCAGAAAGTGTGGAGGAGGAGGTATCACACACTGAGTTCAAAGTGTGGCTCTCTGAGAAACTATTAGTCTAAGGCAAGTGTGTTTTTAGTTTTGCGTAGAGGAGGACAATGCTGGGATCACAGTTACACTTTCTTTGTTTGATGTTTCCTGCCTTTACAGAAATACATGAAATTAGCAATTGTAATTTTCCTTTCTCTTAAGACCAGAACAGCATCAAATGAGTCTACATTAGAAGTTTGTGGATTCAGTCAACATCCTTGCAGATCTGCTAAAAAAAGCCTTGTCGAAGCTCTTCAGCTTGCTTTTCGTTGACCTTGAACAAATCCAGTCTAGGATCTCCCTGCTTCCCTCTGCACACTGGGGTAGACTTCCCATAGCGCTTTGAAACCACAGAGAAAGGGCATCAATTAAAGCGTGACCACACTCTCACCACCCCTGTTGACACAATCGATCCCGGTGGCAGGGTGGAGGTCCCAGATTTGAGGTTTAAGGAATTGGATTGTAGCTGTGTCTGCTGGAAGGGGGAGTGGGTCAGCCGGGTTGCAGGGAGGGGAGGCATTGGATTGCCGCCGAGTTTGGAGGGTGGTTAAGAGGCTTTGTGTCTCACCGAGATAGGGGCCAACTACGAGCCCTGTCGCTGAGGGCAAGCTGGCTGTCAGGACGCGCCGGGTGAGAATTAAGGGGTCGGATGTCTTCATTAACGCTCCGACAATGGCCTGGTCTGCTCGGGAGACAGGAAAATGGGAGAACCATGTCCACAAACTCACTTACAGTAGGAGGAACGGAAGAGGGGGATTTGCCGTTCGTAATACCATAGAATCCATGGACTGGATACACGTCGTTTCCACCACCTTCAAACTTCGCTACTTTCTCCCTCTTCCTCCCTCTCTTTCTCTCTCTCTCTCTCTCTCTCTCTCTCTCTCTCTCTCTCTCTCTCTCTCTTTAGTCGTCCTTTCCTCTCACTCCCTGCCTCGTTTTGTAACTCCCTGCTCCTCCCTCCCTCCCTCTGCTGGTTCTCATTCCTCCGTGTCCCTCAGGCAGCCTGTCTGGCCGTGGATTATGTTCAGGTCCTGGCTGATTGGATAATGGTGAGATTGAGCAGCGTGAAGGAGGTCTGGGGATGGGGGGAGCGGAGGCACTTGGGGTTAGGCTACTGTCCTCTCCCTGACCCCAGAGACAACCAGGCTTTTTTTTATTTTGATTTTGATTTGACTGGGAACTCTGTGAAGGGCCGTTACTCTTTCAGCACCGTGGTGGGCTCCACTCTGACACACACACGTGTGACAGTGTAAACGGCACCAGGCTGATTTGGCTGAACTCTGTGAAGGTCCGTTACTCTTTCAGCACCGTGGTGGGCTCCACTCTTACACACACACGTGTGACAGTGTAAACGGCACCAGGTTGATTTGCGCTGCCCTCCCAAGCTTGTGCCTCGTGGTTCCCTAATCTCATGGCTTATGGATTTTTACAAAAGGCATATTTTAAACCAAAAGAGCTTTTTTTAAACTTCCCCAAACTATTCATTTTTTTTTTGTTTTTTTTGCTTAACATGACAACATTTCTCTCCTGGCATGTGCTGGCATGTCTAGCTGGCGCTGGCCTGGTCTACATGCTTAGGCCTTCAGTGTAAATTAAGCCAATGGCCTTCTTTTCACACCATTGAACTAAACTCTCCCCTGCTAGCCTGATAGTTCCATCATCTGAAAGTGCTGTGAGAACAGAAAGAAAATATAACCCGACACAGAATCGCGTACGCATTTATCAGTACACATGCAGCGCTAGCATTAAGCTCCCATTAAGTGAGAAAGAGTGGCAGTTGAAGCTTATAAAGAGTCGATGTTTATGGTGGTGAAGCTGAGTGGGAATAGACCAATGTATCCATGGGGAAAATGGTAATGCTGCTTAACTTTCCACCGCTGTCTCGCTCATCCACCTCTGTTATTTTGGTTTATTTACCTCCTCATCCTTTGGAACCCCTTTTCCTCCTTTATAAAGCTCACGTGCCTCTCATGCTCACTCCTGCTTGCGGTCTTATTTATCTCCCTCTTCCAGTTCTGGCTTTTTGATTCATTCTAGCATACTCTGATGCAACAAGAATGGCCTCCGAGCGGCTCTTGGAAAATGCACAGAATACGGCAGCCTTATTTACATGTTCAGCCTCCCTCTCCTCCTTTTGACGCTAGTGCTGGCTCACTGATTTCATTAAAGGACAGGCACTCATTTGATGGCCACCAGAGTTCAACTCCATAAAGGTAGCTTCCGCTTCATTACCTTTCATTTAGGATAATTAACAGTGCTTTTTAATTTACCTTCAACAAACTAGCTCCCCGTGTGGGGCCATAGGACCGGAACCCTGCTGTGACATTGAACACTAGATTCAATAACAAACACCCTGGAACAAATACACCGGTTCTTTGATGTTCCAGGGAGGAAACTTAAATTTACTTTTTTTAAGCACACTGTTATCGTTTCTGGTGAACTTTAAATTGTAAACAAGAAAATGCATTTCGAAGAAAGATTCAGCACTATATGTTTGAAGTGTGGATACAAATGATTGCCAAAACCTGCAAGGAGAAGATTAAAGGACTGGAAGAATTGTAATTCAGTCAGGACAACTTACGATATATTAACCAATTTATTACAATACATGGTGATATGTTGGCGTTGAGGGTCTGCTGCTCTGAATTGCCTCCCACTAAATTGTCAACGAGTCATTTTCAAAAGCTGGTTAACCAATCAAGATTCGAGTCAGTTCATTTCGAGGAGACGAGATGAAAGACAAGCTTGGTCTTGTATTGCGTCTTGCATTGTCATGGTGGTGCTCTACAAACGGCTTTGGGTTCACACGGAGACATGTGGAGTCAAATGTAAAAGCGGCTGCAAAACAGGTCTTGAAGTAGCGGTGCGGCTAATCCTCTAGGGGCTAGGCTATGGACGGATGGCCGTCGTCTTTGATAGCCCATGAAATATACAAACCCTCCTAACCCCACACCCCAAAGTCCCATCACCCACTAGGGGGAGACCGCTGGAACTCCTATCTTTGCATATTCAGCATTCCAGCTTCATCCTCTGGATCATTTCGGACTCGGTTTCTCCATCTTTGCTTCAATAAGTCTCTCGTTCTCTCTCTCTTTCTCTCTCACTCTTTCTCTCTCTCTCTCTCTCTCTCTCTCTCTCTCTCTCTCTCTCTCTCTCTCTCTCCCATACACACCCTTTCTTCCTCTGTCTCTGCCCTCTCTCTATCTCATTTCCTCTCTCGGTCTCTGCCCTCCTTTCTTTCTGTCTCTCGGTACCTCTCTCTTTCCCCGTGCACTCTCCTTTCTGTCTGACTCAAAGGTCTTTCTATCCGTACATAGCAATTTGATTTTCATTCAATTTTGACCCACCTTTCTCACCATACTATACACTCTCAGAAGAGCTCTGACTGTCCAATAAGAGTCTCACCAAGCAACTCTTGAATCCTCCCTCCCTTCCCTCCCTTCCCTCCCTCCCTTCCTTCCCCTTCCCAGCCCAGAAAAAAAATATTCCACAATGGAAGGGTGATAACGCCTCGGCTCAACCTCTTTTGCTTTCCATTATGCCGGCCATATTCCAGATCAGACGCCATTCATAGAGATCTCATGAGGTTTCGAATGACCTCCCTTTATTCCGAGGGGACTCTAATGACCAGCGGCCCCGTCCGCGGCGCTCCTCTTTCTCCCCGTCCTTTCTCTGCCCACACCTCTCATTAGGCCACTCTGAATGCACAATTTGTTTTTCCATTCAGCGGGCGCTCCGGTGTTAAATTGGGCTGGAGGCGGCAAAGTGAGTCTATAATCCTGTGCTCATCCATTTATGGCCCCCTGCACTCAGTGCACAGGGTGCCCAAAGAGGAAGAGACAAATGTTTTCCACTCCATGCCAAAGGTGTCCGTATTAAATCAGACCGGGTTAGTGTGGTTTGTTCTCAAGGTCCCGACAGGAAGGCCCGCCATGTGAATCATAAGTTCCAATGTTGCGGGTTTAAAGTTGCTCTTCTACGCCCAAAATCTCTCTCGCTCTCTCTCACACACACACACACACTGTTACAAACACGCACACACACACACACACACCCAAACTATCTCTCTCTTTCTCTCTCTCTCTCTCACACACACACACACACACACAATCACTCACACACACACACCCAAACTATCTCTCACTTTCACAAACAACACATGCACACACACTCACACACACTGACAAACTATCTCTCTCTCTCACACACACACACTCACTTACACACACACACACACCCAAACTCTTTTTCTCTCTCTCACACAGGCCTCAGTCACACTCACTGAAACACACACACACACACACACACACACACACACACACACACACACACACACACACACACACACACACACACACACACACACACACACACACACACACACACCCATTAACCACAATCAATAAACTAAAATGACTAAGAAGAAGGCATGCTGTGATGTGAAGAATGCCAGAACATTTGGCGCTGTAAGAATTAGTCAGTCATGCCGTAGTGACTCAGCCAGGCCTGAGAGGTGAGGAACAGCAAGCCTGTTACATCAAGGGCCTCGTTACAGCTGATGAGATACATCCAGCATCCTCAAGTACCCTGGGAGAAGGTAAGGGACATCATTGGCTGAAGAGACGCAGGAGATGGAGAGAATCATAGTAGAGTGGAGGAGGAAGTGAGAGACAAGAGGGAAGAGGAGTGGGAGAGAGAGAAGGAATGATAATAAAGAAAGGGCACTTGATGCAGACAGAGGAGGATTCTTAAACATAGCTATCTCACCCAAGGGGAACGAGAGGGCCTGCCATGCAATTAGACAGGACAGCTGAGCCCACTTCTTGATGTGAAGATGGGAACGCCACTAACACGGGTCTATGGAAATGTTTGGAACCACGTATTTAAATATAATCAACAAGTGCACACTGTATACTGCATACTGACACCAAAATCTAGTATGCTACTTTTTTAACAAAGATTTGCTCAAATTGTTTGTATATTCAACTGGAAAACAAAACACCTAACCACATTACATGGCACATTTCCTTTTATTTTTTTTTGTTCTGTCAAAGCCAGAAGGAAGTTCAAATCCGAACATAACCTGAGAGACGCGACTATAGGCCTCCCCATCCCAGCTCTGACTGCGTTATGATGACAGAACGTACTCTCCACGGTCAACTAGTCTGTATGGGATAGTGTGCAATGGTATGGTTTAAAAGAGTGACTGACACGGGCGGGAAAAGACTGCGGTTCTTTTTTTCGTCTTTTTTTTGTCGTAATTGCTGCAGTGATTAAGCACAGGTGCAAACCCAAAAAAAATCACACTGGATCTCAGAAGCATTTCTTTTTGCGTGTGTGTACTGGTAAATTGGTGTGCTAATAGAAAACGGTGCTGTTACGTAACATAAACATGGTTAAAGTAGTGTTTATGTTTGTCTTCTTTTGCGTGACGAAAAATCTCCGAGCACCTTTTAATCCGGAGATCTATTATGCATGGTGATAATTGAAGCAGTTCTGTTGAACAGTTTAGTGTCTGCATTATTCATTGTAACCAGCGATGCATAATAAATGTGGATGGGCCACAGCAACACAAAAGGCTTTGTTTGTTTTGTTGGCTGGAACCGTGCTGTGATTGCGACGACGTTCGCAACACCTGCAGGGGGCTCTGTAGGTGCTCAGTGTTTGCTAACGTGCTTTTACTAACATTCATTAAAACAAATCATGAATCTGAAACATACACCTATTTCAATATTGAGGTTATTAGACAATGAGCAAGATAATAGGTATTATTTTTAGTAGAATGATGAAAGTAACCGTGGCTGTTGATTTTGATTATTATGATCAGAGGGTGAATGACATCTTTACTAAGATAGCATATTGTACATATAATGATCATTGACAATGATTAGTCTTTGTCTAAAAGCGATCATGCACTTGCATGCCAGCCAATACAATATGAAAAAATGTAATTGTCATTATCAAGACTTTCAAAGTTATTGAAGACACATGTTGAATATTGTATGTTTACCTGAATAAAACGGAAGACAGACCAAAGCCCAAACCTAAAACATAAAGGAATCAGCTTACGTAAACAGACCTTTAATGTTCTTTACATCTTAACATCTATCTTATTGTCCTTGCAATCAATATTTTACAGTCATTTTACATTTTAACCAGAGACTACTACCTTCTGGTGAGAATCCCGTTTATTTAATTGGGATTGTTTATGGGGCATGAAATGAAATGCATAGTTACCAGAATGCCTCCCCAATAACCCCCAAAGCGATGGGATATCTGAAAAGCAGTAAGAGAATTATAAATTGCTTTATGGTCCACGGTCTGTGCTCCTGGTAATGCTCACCGTGTTTCTCCTGATTGGGCCAACCAATTACAAGCCCTGGCTGCTTATTAACGAGGGCAGAGAGCATGAGACGGGAAGAAATGAGCTGCTTTGCTATTCCGGTATTCACAGCCACCTACTGTGTGGTCTGTGTATACTGTACTGATGCAAACACCGTGGAACACAACGGAAACTGTTTGTGTACATTTGAACAACGAATAGAAAATGTTTTAAAAGAGTAGAGTAGTGTAGAGTAGAGTAGAGTAGAGTAGAGTAGAGTAGAGTAGAGTAGAGTAGAGTAGAGTAGATAGAATAGAATAGAATAGAACAGAATAGAACAGATTGGAATAGAATGGAATAGAATACAATAGAATAGCTTTCTTTTAAATGAATGACTGTGTGTGCTGATTTTGGTTTGACAGAGTTGTTGCTATTAGTTTCGAATCTCCTTCTCTCCCGTCCTCCCCATTCCCATCTTGTCGTCTCCTCCTAACATTGAACTCTCTTTCGGCCATCCTTTTCCTTTTAGTCTTCCTGTAACTGCCCCCCCCCACCCTCCCCCCACCCCACCCATTTTCCTCGTCTCCTTCTTGCGCGCCTGCTCCTGCGGATGAAAGGGTCTGGGTAATGTATGTTATGGCTCCTGAGTGCTGAGTGCACTTGTAAGCTTCACTGGAACATCAAAACACAATCTAGTGGTGTAGGCCCCGGAGGCTGGACGCTGCTAGCTGGCGTCCTGGCGAACACAGGGGAATGGAGAGGAAGACCAAAGAGGTTAGAGGAAATAGAGAGAGCCCCGGTGCCACTGTGGACCACGACGTTGTTAGCCCCCCCGATTCAGATAGACAGAGCTGACGTTGGCCTCCCTTGGCTGCGCGCAAAAACAAATTGACCGGCCGAGTCTCATTCCAGCGGAGCTTTCTGCAACAAGAGAGAGCAGCCCAGGTAGGTTATGTAAGGAAGATGTGCATGTTCTAGGTTACATATTTCTATCAAACACAGATATATTAACAGGGCTGATCCCGAGAGATGGAAATGAAGTGAGATTAGAGATATGTTGCAGAGAGAGGGAGAGAGAGAGAGAGAGAGAGAGAGAGAGAGAGAGAGAGAGAGAGAGAGAGAGAGCGAGTGCACCCCCACATAATTTGGGCTTCTCAAGCAGGGGATGAAAGGGAAGGAGTGGATCTGAAGAGAAAGAGAGAGCTCAGGAGATACCGGAGTGAAAACGGATTGAGAGACGCAAAGGGCTTTGAATCCGAAAGAGGCCACACTCTGTCTCTTCTACATTAACACATTTTCACATGTTCGTAATATGTATACATATATCACGTTAAACGAAAGTGACACAAATTCCCAAGAACATTCCCACAGCACCTTTCCAGGAAGACATGTCTCGAGCGGCCGATCGCGCTCCCAGGAACAGGCCGGGATATCGCGGGGAGCCGACGGCATTGATCCGCGGCTCAGCGCGACGCTCCGCAGAGCCCGGAGATCACAGGGAGCTACCAGCGCTGTGATTTACCCCCTATCCCGCTCTCTGCAGCGGAGGATGACCTCTGACAGCCTGTGAGATAAAAAAAAAGACGGCAAGGTCGAGAGACATTCACACACAGAGAGAGAGAGCGAGAGAGAGAGAGAGAGAGAGAGAGAGAGAGAGAGAGAGAGAGAGAGAGAGAACCTGGATGAAAGATAGTATACCTTTTTTTTTCTTCTTTTTTTTTACACGCTCACAAAATCCTTCTCCATTTTGCTCGCCTTAGCAGACAGCCTGTGAGGATTAGCGAGTGAGCCATCACTCCAGGAAGGAGGAGAGGGATGAGAAGGGGGAGGTCGAGGGTAAAAGAGTCAGAGGGGAGGGCGGGAGGAAGACCGGGGAGAAGGGTGGAAGCTGTTTAGGGTTAAACGAGCGGACTTCTTGACTCGTTCAGCAGTTTCTGCTGTGATCTTTCCCCGTCCGGAGGCAAAGCCATCATTTGAATAATGCTCTCTTGATGTTCAAATTGTTTGGGTCACGCCGCAGCTAGCAGCTCAGACCCGTGCAGGCTGGATATTCATTTATTTTAATTTGGTCTGCAACCCCCCTATTTGGCATGAAATAAATGAAAGCCGCTTTCTGGCGATGTTCTCGGAGGACAACGGTGCAGATTTTGGATGGGGATTATCCCATTTAGCGAGCCCCTCTACCCCCAGAGTCCTCTGGGGAGCCCTAGAGAAGCACTGGCCTCTGTTATGCCCGGTGGCACCACTGGAAGGCTGGACCCAAATGCAGGACCCATACCAGTATCAAAGTCCTCTACACAGGAAGGCAGTCAAAAACCCAGGCAGACAATCCGATAAGGAGAAGGCAAAAACAGGGACGATGGCACAGGCTCAAAACCAAAAAGCACTGGTTCATAAATCGCAGCTTGACACATGGTACCATGTGTTACACAGGTGAAACCAATCAGGCAAATATCCCGACGAGGAACACACGAGGGGAGAAAACAGGTTCTGAAACGAGAGGGAAGATCAGTACACACTTCAACCTCAGAACCACATAACATTTAACAAAGTTGACGAGACATGACAGCCTCTGGTTCAGCCATATCTACATTGGGCCACTGTCCATGTGTTATAAACATCACTCCGGGAAAGCTGAGATTCTACAGTAACCACCGTGTATGAGGGCAGCGCTGGTACGTAATGAGTTTCTAATTTCCTTAGAGTTCCTGATGTTCCGAAGTATAGCGCGGCCCCTATCGACATGGCCAGGCCGCTTCTGATGAAGAATGCTTCTTTTTACACCTCACTGCCCAACGAGAGCGACCCCACTGGCTCTGAAGACATGATGGTGTGATAATGGCAGACTAAGCTGTCCTTTTGCACCAATTCATGCCACAGCCTTCCTGTGCAGGCCTGTAATGAGTTATTATGTGTTGGGGGGAGGAGGAGGGGGGGGGGCATATTACATTCATAATACTGTCTACTCTAGTTGCCCCTCTTACTTTTTACACACACGCTCTCTCTCTCTCTCTCTCTCTCTCTCTCTCTCTCTCTCTCTCTCACACACACTCTCACACACACACACACACGCACACACACACACACACACACACACACACACACAGAGTCACACACACGTACATAATTTCCCCATGTTCACCATTGTTATACATGTTATTAGACAGTTTAGTATAAGGCGATGAGGTCCCTGTTGTACATAGGCTTAGACGCAGAGCAGAGCAGAGCTGGGCTTGAGACATTAACAGGCAGAGAACAGCCGCAAGGCCTCACTGTCGCTCCTGCTCTGGGACCAACAAGATCAAAGGCTAGCGGAAGAGAGAGAATGGTATAAAAAGAATAAAAAAGGAGAGGGGAGGAGGGGGGATCAAGGGAGAGAGGGGAGGAGGGGGGGGAGTGTGTGAGAAAGAGAGTGAGAGAAAGGGTAAGGAGATAAAGCAGAGGAGAGGACAGGAGGATATAAAGATGTGGAGTGTGGGAGGGAGAGAGACAGTTCCCTTCTGTCAGCTGCCTCAGTGCCAACCTCTTTGATCCTCTAATGCTGTGACCCCAGAATGACCTGCTATTTTCCCAGTGAAACCCTGGCAACAAGGCGAGGCGTGGCATCCATCCTAATGGCTGATAAACTGGCCGAATTACTACGGAAGGTTTCGAGACAGTTACGTTGTAAAGTTGTTTGGCGTATACTGAAGAGCCATAACTGTACTAGTTAATAAAAAATGTAGGATGCAACATCAGACGTTTTTTTGTGTAATATGTCAGAAAAGCGAGTTATTCAAGGAATGTGCCTCAATGAGGCCTATTACACATGCATTAAATAATAAAATATTCAGGCCAAAGGCTGAAGCCATGTTGAACAACAAATGTGGATATACTTTGGTGGGCTAGCTGCCTCCATTTTTCTTTTACTTCTTGATTTTCAACAAGGAATTTGACTCGCAAACCAAGTAATAATAAAGTGCTTCTGTGTTTCTGTGTGTGTGTTTCTGTGTGTGTGTGTGTGTGTGTGTGTGTGTGTGTGTGTGTGTGTGTGTGTGCGTGCGTGTGTGTGTGCGTGCGCGCGCGCGAGCATGCAAACCAGAATACGAATCTACAGTAAGAATTTGCAACTTTATTCAAACTTGTTCACATCATCAGACAGCCGTGAAGTATTTCCACGAGTCTTGATCTTTACATCCACCTTTCCACGTCCTCCCCCTCTTCCCTTTCGGCGAATAATATAATATTTATAGTTTCCCCTCCATCTGAAAGTGTCACTTTCCCTTCAACTAGCTTTGAAGTCAGAGAGTTTGACATGACAGACATGTTATAAAAACTGCAATAAAGCATGCCAACCTGCCAACCTCCTGAGGCCAGTACATGCTTTTACGTCTTTGTCTGCGGGTCATCGGGTAGATATTCTGCAAGTTTACACATTGAGCTTGTAGTTAAGTCTTTTTCAGGAGTAAACTATGTCTGAAAATCCTTTCGCCAAACTTGTAAGAGTCTGTACTGGCATCAACTGAACTCGATATGACTAGATACTGTCCGAGAAGAACAGCACGGTAAGAAATAGTAAGAAGTTAAGAACACAGTTTGTTGCAGAGCTGGTTTGGGAGTAGCCATTCAGGGCGTGTGGAAAGACACTTTGCCTCCCTCACCTTGACGAGTGCAACACAGAACCACAGTAGCATAGCCGTTTATCCTCTTTCCAAACATATAGAGCATCTTTCTACTTTACATTTTTTGGGGGGTTGATTGTTATCATATGTTTTCTATTTTGTTGTAATGTATACATTTGCTTACAAATCAAGTCAGTTATTGCTAAAAAAACATTTTTTACATTTCAGTTATTAGGCATTATAATTGAAAGTTTGAAAATCCTATTTTGACTAAGAAAAAAAAAAAACTCCTACTACATTGACAACCTTCCCGCACGATTTCCAAAGCATCTGTGCAGGAAGCGTTCCCCTCAGCAAGGCCCAATGCTCATCTGACTGAGTTCCAGTCTCTCCATTGACTGTGCCTGATTGCACATAATCGATTCGTTTAATTAGCACATGCTAGGAAGCGGAATGTTTTCATGCAGTGGATCGATATGCATACGCCTGTTTAGCCTAGACCGAGGGTCAGATTCCTATAGGGACTTGCCGTGAGATTTATAATAACTAATAACAAAGCATACTTCTTTCCAGGTCTGTTTTGTTTTATGCTTTAATTCCAATTGTTTGATTTATGCTTTTATACCAATTCCCAGTCCTAGGGGTCTACATTTTGACAGCGGATGAGCTCTTTGAACATAGTATTCCTGGTCAATTTATCCTATCAATGCACTGTCAATCTCTCTACTCTTATGGTACTATAATTCAAATGATAATGTTACTGTAATCATTACGAAATGTAACTCCACCTCAGATTTGTCAGTTATTTCTTTGAAAGCAGCACGCTGTGACGGCCTAAGACATGCCCACGCAGGAGGTGGAGAAATATCCTCAGTCATTCTCTCCACTCCTCCAACGGCCTGTCAGGCTCTCGCCGTTATATCTCCCACCATCTATTCTGTCTCCTCCGCCCAACAACGAATGGCTGCCTGAGACGAGCCAATCTGCCCCCACCTTCATCCTGATAAGCCTCGTGCTTTGTCTCCGGGCGGCACAGCATCTGTAATGGATGTCTTCCACTCCTCAGACCCATCGAATACGACCACAGATACAGTAGCGAGGCCGCCTCTGAAAAGCCGTTGTCGCTGCCGAAGATTTGCATTTTGACAAGTGTTTGTGGTATTTTAGGAATCACAGTAATGTTTGAATCATAATAAAAGGGAATTCAGTTGCGGTTGCAACCCCTATCACCGTTTTACATTGGAGCACGCACAGGCAGTGACAGTAAACATCTTATTACACTCGGTTTTCTTTAGAAACTTCATCGGTCTGAATACTCACATGCACAAACGCATAGATACATATTCTCATTGTCTATAACACATTTGGGGAAAGATGGTGCCTCTAAACAGCTTTAAAGCCACCCTGAAGGTACACGTCCACACTACAGTATGTTCATTAAACCTAATAAAGTGTGGCCTTAATGGTGAGTTAGCGAGGCTTTGTGGTAAGCAGGCTGCAGTGACTTGGCTCTGCAGCCAGAGACCGGGACTGTGGTGCACTTGATCATGGAGCCTCATGCTGCCTGTCCTCCCTCTGCCTTTCTCTTTCTTTCCCCCTCTTTATCTCCCACCTCAGTACCTCCTCTTCTCTCTTCTTTTGTCTTCAAGGAAGTCCTTGAGGAAACAATTACCTGGGTTTAATTATCACATCGGGACCACTAGGCAACATCTTGTGTTAGAGCAGAAATGTGCAAAACTATGTTATAATTGGGTGTTAACCATACGTTTGTTTGTTTGGGGGTGGGGTGTGTAGCACAAACCCGTGTGTGAGTGTGTCTCTCTGTGTGTGTGTGTGTGTGTGTGTGTGTGTGTGTGTGTGTGTGTGTGTGTGTGTGTGTGTGTGTGTGTGTGTGTGTGTGTGTGTGTGTGTGTGTGTGTGCGTTTGCGGGTAGGGGTGTTATCTCCACCCTGTGTCCATGGCTTACAGTGAACTTTTCTATTATCTCTGTGGGGTTGCGTGTTATTTCAGTTAGTCTCTCTCGCTCTCGTTCACATTCGTTTCCTCCCGGCACAGTCTGTCTGCGGTGACAGTGACGGGTGGCTCTCCTGGCTGACGGCTCGGTAGACGCTCGCCACAGAGGAGCTCCGTCATTGTCACCTCCCTTGGAATAACATCACCGGCGCGGGGATCTGATCGATGCTCCCCTCACACACACACACACACCTTCCTTCTGCTGTTTCTCTAAACTTTCTTCTTTCTTTTTTTTCTCACTGGCTCGAAATCTCATCCTGTTTTGATTTTTTACCTTCCACCTCTCGCTATGTAACTGGCATTGTCTACACTGGTGTTCTAACCAGGCGATCTATAAAACCACCAGCATACAGCGCAGTTAAACCAAGGTGTCTAGTGCTGCATGGACTTTTGACAGCATGTTATTGTGTGTGCGCGCGTCTGTGTGTGTGTGTGATATGTGTTAATAAATAGCATTGTGACATGTTTGAGTTTACTCTGAACTTGATGGAGTATTATTACTGATGACCAAAGGCTGCCTTCAATGCTCTCTCACACCGGTGACTGATATATTGACCAACTTTCATGTCATTGATGATAGGTGATATTGTCACAGATGTGTTTAAAGTACTGTCAAGTTCATATCGTATCCCTGCCACTGTACCCTTTCATACCCTTAGGATGAAAGAAATTAAGTGAATGATTTGGTGCTACAGTAAAGAAAGAAAGAAAGAAAGAAAGAAAGAAAGAAAGAAAGAAAGAAAGAAAGAAAGGAAGGAAGGATGGAAGGAAGGAAGGAAGGAAGGAAGGAAGAACGAAAGAAAGAAAGAAAGAAAGAAAGAAAGAAAGAAAGAAAGAAAGAAAGAAAGAAAGAAAGAAAGAAAGAAAGGAAAATAAATGTTCCTGCCAGACAGTTAATAACATAACCTTTTGAAGAGCTATGTGGGGAAGGTAAGCTTTAATAATTCTGAGTTAATATAACATCTGATACACGGTTTATCTCACTAGTGGATCTTCACCTGTCTCCACCTGTCAGTCCAGCCCCACACAGTCTAATTAACACGGTGTGTTTAAGGCTAATGGCCTCTAATAAAAACTGTTTGTCAAATTTGATGAAGTTTGACCCTTTTTCCGCCTTTTCTTTTACCGAATGTCTACCTTGACCATCTGGACTGCTCTTTTAGAAAGACTCAAGTAGGCCATTTATGAACGTTGATCTACATTAACTCAGCAACATACTCAATTCTATTCAATTTATATCAAGCAGAGCATTGTTAAAGATGGAGGGAGGCAAGGAAACAGTAGCGCTAATCCAACCAATGTAGCAACCAGGAAAAAAACTAAGGAAAATTATCCACTTTAAACATCCAAGGTTAAAACACATGTGGTCGTCTTCAAGCAATGAAGTCCTCGGCTCTCCTCCCTTGCTGCCTCTCCCTCCCTATCTCTCTATCCCTCCCTTCCTCCCTTTGCTCATCTTCATTTCCCACTCCTCGTTATCAACAACCAGGGTTTTAATGATTACATCTGGAGGCGCTGCAAATTAATTCCTGCCTCTCTGCCCACCTGATAATGCAAAGCAGGCCTACATTTCGTGGCTTTGAAGTGGAGGAGAGAGGAAACTTGGGAGGGGGCCATCCCTGGAGGAAACATAGCAATCTGGGAAACACCAACACTCACACAGAGTTCACACAGAGGTCAACAACATGGATGCCCTCGTGGTAGCCCCACTTCAGGTCCACTTCTCGTTTCCCCCTCAAAGTTGGGGTTAATGTTGTGATCCTGTGCAGGTATTTATAGCGAAGAGAGCGAGGAAATGTTTGATTATGGTTCGCTGTTAAAGAACGGTATAGGCTACATAATACAGCAACCGGGCAGAGTTATAAAAGTAGGACGGCCCAATAAAAATAGCAATATCTGAATGTGCCCAATAATCCTGAAGCGTGCTGTCGAGTGCATATATCCTGTGAGCTGCCACAGGTGCAAAGCCGTTTGGAGCCATTCTATTTCAGGCCGTTATCATACCAGTGACGCTATCGAACAGTTGATAGTCTCATAAAACCTCAGAGAAAGAAAATTACACCGTCACACGCCATTAGCTTTAAAGGATTCCCCATTTAGATAGACCCATTATTTATCTTAAACATATAGTTGTAAAATGGGTTGTTTCTCTCATGGTAAAGAAATAAAGAAAAAAACGTTATTTAATTATGTGCGCCTTCATGTCACAACTGTAAAGAGAAAAGCCCTAATTTTATAAAGCCGAGTTAAAAATTAAAGTGCATTTGTACATAAAAAGGTATTTGTACAAAGACTGAGTAACAGCAGACTTTTATAGGGGAACAGGGAAAAGTCAAGGATGGCAACACCACCAAAGCACAACAGAGGTACTGAAGGAATATACAGGTTAGACGAGGAAGGGCTGAATTCATCATTTTGTCATGATGCGTCGCTCTCTCCTGCTCCCTTGGTAAGAGCCCCGAAGGCTTGTCAAAGCAGCGTCTCAGACAAAAGAGCAATACCTGTCTGTTGAGACAGATGAGGACATTACGGCTGATGAAACAGCCTGGTGTCGGTTGGTGGGATAAGATCCACGACTACATTGATCTGAGATTACAGAAGCCCTAAAAAAAACTAAAACAAAAAAAACCCGCACAACATAAGCAAGACATTAAATACCCCCAAAAGGGAAATAAAAATACTTGTTTATGTCATTCTATGATTATACAAGATATAATCTCAAATAGTGTAAAATACTAGTTAATATAGCTAAAAGTCACGGTTTCGTTATTTGACGCACACTAACTTTACATAAACTTAAATCTTCATAAGATTCCCACACAGTGAATCTCAACCCAAGTAAATTATAGAGAGCTAGACATAGTCTTGGGAGAATACGGTGGCAATGCAGCATACAATTATTTCCTACTTTATCACAAAGGCTTAAGAAGTCGATCCCCAGCAGGATGGATGTTTCTCACAAGTGCCAGAGGAATAGGAGGCTATGGCCTCCAGACTAAATTCTTCTGTGACGCGCCCTGACATTATTAAGCTCTAGAGATGAGAGAGTGTCAGGGAGCTTGTAAATGTCAGCCTCTGTGATACTGGCCTGGACGACCAGCCTGCGCGTTGGTGTGTGTGCCTGCCTTTGCCATTTTTCAGTCCAGCAGTCCACTTCCTACAATCTCTTGGAGAAAAAAAAAAAAAAAAAAAACGATTCATGACTATGACTATTCATTTCCTGCGTGAATGAACTGAGCACTGATTTAAAAGGGCACGCGCCACATGACTTGGCAAATGGGAGGTCACAGAGATATCTTAGCGCTGCTCCTTCTCTCTGTTCCTCCTTCACTCCCACACTCTGTAACTCCACCTGGCCTCCAATACTTTTTTTTTCTCACAACACGAGCAATGTTACTCTCTGATGTTTTTTCTCTCCTTGACACACCCGAACACAAACACACACACATATTTGTGAAGTGTTTCCTGTCAATCTCTATTTTAAAATCATGATCAAATTAGATCTGCAATCTTAGATCTGCAAAAGGATTTGAAACTAAAGGACTTAATCTCTTTAAATGGTTTTAAATCCAAAATGAAAGAAATAGAGACAGTGTCCTACAGATGTCAATGTTTTTAATTTAATATTTTGCTTTCAATGTTCCTGGTTATGAACTCTCTTGTATTTTATGCTCCATTTGGTTAACCTTTAACTCTCAATGTTGTCTCGTTTTGTGTCATCTGTCTGTAACTGTGTTGTTTTTGTGTGTATGCTTCTGCCTGTCTTGGCCAGGTCTCCCTTGAAAAAGAGAAGATTAATCTCAACGGGATCTTTTTTCAGGTTATATAAAGGTTTAATAATGAAAAAATCTCATATAGGTATTTAATTCTACATGTCGCATCACAAAAACAACTGATGTTCGCTTACAGTAAAATACAGGTTCATATCACTGAAAATATGTTCCTCTTCAATGTGTATCCTCCTCAATTGCAAAAAAATATATCAACTAATATAGTCTTATGCTTACATTTTATTACCAATAAATAATAACACACAGGCAACCAAACACTAAAAATCGATTCCATGACTCAATAGGACACAACAATTATAGGCTTTAAAATCAGTGGGGGGTGTTTGTTTCAAATCCCAAAACCACTGAATCCAAAGTAACATCTCTATGTGATGTTTTCGATGTGAGAGATCATCGTTTCCTCCTGATTCGTGACAGGAACATGGGACCCCAGGCTCTACCTGGTGCAGGGACCACAAGCACACCATGTTCGCCGTGGCAAGCAACATTACCCTGCTGAGAGGGGTGTGACACAGTCTGTCTAGGTTGGGATTTGTCTGGATGGGTGTGGCTGAAGGTACTGTGGGCGGGGCTAAATGTGAAGTGTTCAGAGAACCGAACCACAAGCTCCTCCCCTAGAGGATCGAGTTCCGCCCCGGGGAAGGTGTTCAGGACCTCGTCCACCACTCCGTGGTTCTCAGAACGGGACAGCGTGCAGGTCGAGTAGACCACAACGCCTCCAGGGCGCACTGCCGCCAATGCAGACCTGAAACACAAACATGGAGTATATATATATATATATACATACATATCAGCTTCCAGGTCAGATAACTGACTGTATACAGAATATACATAAAATATACAGTTATATAAAAACAATTTGGGGGGGGTGTTCTGGAAAAAGTAGAAAGTAGAAATGCTTTGAGACTCCAATTAAATACAAATCCACTTGGTACCGTTAGGAGCCGTATTGGGTCCACAACAAAAGCTCCCGCACTCACCTTAGGAGCTGGACCTGAAGCCTGGGCAGCTTGGCTCTCTCTCTCAGCCTCATCTCCCCCTGCTGGCCACTGGAGGAATACAACCAGCTTCGGTCGTTAGAACACGGCGCATCCACTAATACCTGGGGGGGCGCAGAGAAAAGAATAAAATAGCAAGAATAGACGAGGTCGATGAGGACAGGAGGGACAGAGTGTTAGGGGACGGCGAGAGGAAGAGAGAGAGAGAGAGAGGGGGGGGGGGGGGGGCGATGATTCACGACGTGGGTGTGATCTAGACCCGACAGACAAACAGTGAAGAAGAGAGGGATGAGGTGAGACCCTACACCTTGGAGATGTAACACTGACCTTATTGACTTAAATTCTACTGGACCTAAGCGCCTCCTCTCTCATCATAGCACAGTTGCTGTTTGCGATGTGGCATGAAATTGCAGTCATTCAGCGAACACCATCTAACCTCAGCCAATTACAGTGCATTCGTCTACAAAATCACACATCGTTTAGTGAAACAAGTGCATCTCAATCTCAATTACGCAGCTGGCAGCAACGCTGGTGCTTGGTTTGTTTTGGATCTTGTTAACTATGTGCAAACAGTGCATGTACAGTAACTGTATGCTTGCAGTCCTACCTCATTATGACTCTCTTAGAGCATCATTTGATATATTCACATATTGTCTCTCTCCTGCTTACTTTGTACTTCTCCTTTACTCTCGTGTGTCATTCTCCCTGGTTTGATGTCTTTCCCTGTATCACTCAACACAGATCATTCCCCTTCCGTGTTCATCTTGCCGTTCTTTAGTGTCTCTCCACAACCAGCCATGGCTCACTGACGTGGCCGACACTGCAGAGCAGGCAGGTTACACAGTGGCTAGCGGTTAGCCCTTAGCCCCCTTAATCCTCTCATCAAGACTCCACACAATTGCTCAAACCAATCCTCATTCTCCCCATCACGACTAACGAGGCACGATACCTCCCCCTGTTGGACAACTGATGAAACACAAGTAAGAGTTGCAACGACATTTCTCTAATCAATACGAGATGACACCAAAATCACTTTCTGACTTCACCTTATCGTACATTCCAGCTTCCCTGTGCCCAAAGTCCCGTCCATCCTGGTTTGATAGAATCACTGTGTTGCTTAGCGACTGAGGCAGGAAGGACTCAATGGTTTTAGCAAGCCAATCCTGTCTTTGAGGGTCCAACTCATTACAGCACAGCAACGCTGGAGCCCAGAACCAGATGAACACAGAATCACCAGAGAAATCAACAAGGGGCATCAGAACAACTGTATCTAACAGGGTTATTTAGCCTGAAATAATGCAATAACTTAAAACATTTCTATAAAAAATTGTTGAACAATAAATTTTATTCAAACCAAGCTTTTGATTATTTCCCACAAAAGCAACAAAAATTGCATTACCTGGGTTGGCAGCCTGCAGTATGGCCAGGGCCTTGCCACCTGGCGCCGAACAGAGATCCAGGACCCTATCCCCATTCTGCACACCCAGAGCCAGGACTGGCAGCAGGGACGCAGCGTTCAGGAGATAGTACTGCTTCAACTGGCCTGACCGGTGGGCCTGAGAGGGGAAACGCACTGCAGAAGAATGGATGTAGCACTGCAGGGATGGCGGGGGGAGATAAGAGGGGACTGTTTGTGGGAAATCAACGGGCTCTGGGGGGCAGTGAAGGTCCGGGATGGACGGGGGAGCGGAGTGTAGATGTGAAACAGGAGAAGGGTCATGGTAGGTGAGCCGATTACTGTGATGGTTCAATTCGAGGGGGTCAGTGCTGAGATGAGAAAAGTCAGACTCAGGATGCCGATCAGAGATTGAGTCAGTCGAAGGAACGGGATTGCTGTGCTTTGACAGGTGGTTGGATGCTAGCATTGGAGTAGGGTGGGAGAAAGGCTTTACAGGGCTTTTTGATTGTGTCAGTAAGCTAATGAAGCCCTGCGATTGGAGTGTGAGTTTGAGGTCTTTCAGGGAGGTGAAACGGTTGAGCATGACTCCATACTGCCAGCACTGAGGGTCCAGTAATACCGCTCTGTAAAAGACCAGAGGAAAGAAGACAAGATAACAATTTAACAGAACAATAAAATATCTGATTTGACATATTAAATGATTATCCTTGAAAGTCTTCAGCTGTGCCAGCAGAACATCAGGAAACGTAGTTGAACATTTGTGCATGTCATACCTTGTTGATGGCCATAAAGGCCCAAGTTCATCACTGTATTGACAGTCAAAGTGGTCCAAAACAGGTTGGCAGGGTGATTTCTTAAAAGCATGCTGTGAATTTACCTAACACAAGTCAAAAGTAAATAGAAGAATGTGCGAGAGAGATTTTTTAACGGTCATAACAACGACCCAATTCGCTAGTCTAGCATAAATTCAACAGTTTTACCTGCTGGGTAGGAACATTTTGTTGTCCTTTTGACGATTTAATCTTCCGGACACCACTATCAGCGTTACACACGGTCAATCGCCGCAGAGGCGCAGTCGGCCCGTTATCAGTTTGAATGAAATTAGCGATGTGCCTCGTATGTGATTTTTCTCTTGAGACACAAAGCCTGAACATCCCCCTGCATACATTTAAAATTATGTTTTTAGAAAACAATTCGACTGGTTTTAGCACTACGACTACGATTTGAAAGTCGGGTGAAACAAGCTACCTGCTAAAGTTAGCGCTGGTCGGACTATGTGTCCGTCCTTCAAATGTGTACTACCGACACTGTTCTCACGTGGCGCAGCTATTTCAGTTCCTCTTTACAATGATTGATTGGGTATTTTTGTTATCTTAACATCTAAATTTCCTACCTTGTTAAGATAACAAAAATACTTAACTCTGAAACCTCCGGTAAGATGAGAGTTTATCTGTTCCCCTTAACTATTATTGTTCTTAAGTCGATTATCAGGGCAACTGGGGTTTCTGCTGTACATAACACTATTTATTTTAACTCTTAATTTTCGACAGAGAACTATGTTAAATTATACATGCATTTTAATCTGGCTAGAAGAAAAATAAATAATTTACACATGCAGGAATTCGGTAGAATCTATTTGTAATGTGTATTCAACTACATTCGCTGTGGCTTCTAACAAACATACCAATCGTGTAGCTTTACAAATATGCAAAAAAGTTGAAAAAAATCATTACCTCTTAAAAAGTGAAATAAAAAAATTTCAGTTGTGTGATTTGTTATATTTTATTTCAACACTTAATTTCTTTGTTGACAAAAAACAGACTTGGAAAATGTACAATGTCGTGACAAGAACCTTTATGGTTTGCCAGTGTACACTGCCAGTGTACACTGTCACATCAGAAGGTTCACAATCATCTTCTTCAGCACCTGAGGGATAGACCATAAAGCGAAATCAATGACGTGGCCACCAATATTTAATAATATAGAATTTACAGCAGATACAGCTTAGTGTCACGCTAACCAACAAATATAGATTTTAATATTTCAACAGCAAATTATATTTTGTCATTATATTCCTAAATCCAGATATGTATAATAAAAACACCAGCTAACTAAGAGTTGACCAACGGACAACTTTCAAGTAAATAGCCAATGATAGATACATTAATTATGAACTGGAGAGGGTTTACCACTGGAAGAAACTTGGCAAATTTTTTTTTTTTTTTACTTTTATCCTAATCTAATTATTTCCTATTTTTACTCAATATTTAAGGACTCTGGGCAACACAAATACAAAATGCTGTAAATCTCTTTAATTTAAGTTTTAGCAGATTCATAAGTATGCTACTATACAAATATTTTAATAAACAGCTCAAATTACAGAAAATATGATGGTATGAATATGACTATTGCACCAATATGTTCCTGGCTCTTGTGCCCTTGTAAATCCTACAGTACGTTATGTTGCCTTTGAGCTGGTGGACATACCAGTGGAGGGCACTCCAGTTACATGGCAAACAAGATGAGGAAAGCAACCATCAAACAAAAGAGACCCATGGCCTCAGACAGCGCAAAGCCCAGGATGGCATAGGAGAACAGCTGTTGCTTCAGAGAGGGATTCCTGGGGAGACAGTAACAAAAGGGTGAGAAGAAAGGACAACACTTGTTTTTTCAAAGATACAGTGCATTGCTGTATCTTATGATCATAGCAAAATAAAATATATTACTGAACCTTTTAAGCCTTGCCCATATAATTTATGAATTGCTACTTTTGATGATTTTATACAAATGCCGGCTCTGGTAACAGCATCTATGTTTTAATCTACCTGGCATATCCAATGATGAGACTGCCGAACACTGTCCCGATCCCAGCTCCGGACCCAGCCACTCCCACGGTGGCAGCTCCAGCCCCGATAAACTTGGCGGCAGTGTCAATGTCGCGGCTCACAGCACTGGTCTGGAAACCCCGCAGTGCCACCTGGTGCTGGGAGGCAAAGATGCTCTGTGGTGCTATGATAGAGGTAGCCTGATGAGATAGAATGAGACGCATACAAATACTAAATCTATCCAGGCCACAACAGGTGATCACTGATCATTTGGTTGAATGTCAAAATAATGAAAAAGGTCATGCAGATTGTACAAAGTATTGGCAGTGACAGCTCTGACAATACTTATGCTAGGTTAACTGTGCGTGTGATTAGGCACATGAGTACTATTGGGTTGACTGTCACATGTATCTGCTTTCTTGGCATCAGGCCTCAATGGCCCTATGACAATGTGTATGCCAAGTTTACAGTTTGAGATAAAGTACGTATGCGTTCCATTGGGTTGAATGTCACATTTGTCACTCACCTCTGCTGTCCTGGCATCTGGCCTTGACACCACTGATGCCGAAAGGGGTCTGTAAAGGGCTCTGGATCCAGCGCGGACCTACATGTCAGACATAGATTTTTACATTCATCTGGCTATGCTGAACATGCTTTGTATTGTGTCATAGTGTGACCTTGACTGAGATTCAACATTCAAAAGCACGCTAGCAAGGCTATTTCCCCACAAGCTCATGCAGCTAACGCTGACAGCAATAGTCTGGCCTATACGGACATAATTCGGGGGCGGTAACTAGTCGTTTGAGCCTGCGGTGGGAAATAGCTGCTACATAGTTAGCTTGTTTGGCTCGCTAATGTTAGCGAACAACTAATTGACATTTAGACAAGCTAACTCTTGCAAGTGATAATTTTTGCATCCAATCAAACTTACCAGTGAGGGTGTGGAGACGAATTTAGCACAGGCGTACATTGTGGCGCGACGTGTTGATCTACCTACAACAAAACATGAAATATCGGTCAACCAAAACCTCACTGTGACTCTTGTCTGACAGTCTGCAGGCAGTGCAGCAAGAAAAGACCAAAGATGCTAATTTGGCTACAAAGCTAACGATAAATGGCCTATTGCTATTTCTAGCATGCTAGCATTGCAAGCGTCGTAAGGTCAATGGAAAATACAAGAAAGCCCACAAAGCGGATATATGAAAGCAGCAATGCATTTGCCTCGTGTTGCAATTGCTTTAACAACAATCTTAACTTTAAGTGGTGATGTAGATTGCTCGAAATAAACAAATAATATGTGTTATTCATTTCAAAAGACTTCATACTACTTAACTCACCGGCTTCTTCTTGCAGAGACTGTGATAGAGGTCGAAGAACCAAAGTGTTGCTACTGCGCATGTGCATTGTGGTCTTTAAAGGGCTGGTTCAGGATTTTTTGCACGTATGAGACCTATCCAGAGCACCAACCTGTGTGTGATCTGCTAAACCGAGTAGTTAGAGCGCACACAACATGAACTAGGAACCCTTCACCCACTAACTAGCGAAAGTAATTGGGTCTTAACGGCATATATGCATATAATGTAGTTCACTTTGCCAAGTGCAAAGTATTCAATTTGCGGGTATTTGAGTGGGGATATGAAGTTCCTCAGAACCACACTGACCCACCTTTAGTGCATTTACCCTTCTATAAACCCACTTACACCACTAGTAGGCTCGACATTATGTCAAGGTCACAGTACCAGTGTGACGAATCTACCACTACACATGCAAACATGTTGCGGGCTATAATAGCCCTAAACTTTTCTATTTACTGGTCATGTAGTCATGTAGGCTATAGTTAGTGTGTAGTGTGTAGTGTGTACTCTCTCTCTCTCTCTCTCTCTCTCTCTCTCTCTCTCTATATATATATATATATATATATATATATATATATATATATATATATATATATATATATATATATATTCACACAATAATTGGAACATAGGCTAAAAACTTATTCTGAATTTTTTTTTTTTTTTACTTATTTATACATAACACGTGTATGCACATATGTTTATTATTGGGTGTGTAACTCCAGCTCTTGCAACACCACAAATGGCAATGATTCGGTCCTCTAAGCACATCACGAAAGTAATGAAATAAAAACAATCTCGTATTGTGATTGAATGCATTGGATGATTAGTGTAGTGTCCACATCGAACCACGAGGGGGCATGAACATCTCATTTGAAATAAGCACTTTCATTAGACATGGCGTAGATAAAACGGCATATTTTGGGGACTTGGAAATGTGGGCTTGCTAGCCAGCCAAATTGACACCTCCTGTAACGCAAAAAGCTGAAAGTGTCTTTACTGTATTTTTTTATCAGTACTTTTTAAAGGGCACGTCAAGAAAAGTGTCAAGTGCACATCATGACCAGTGTGATTATTCTATTCTATTCTATTCTATTCTATTCTATTCTATTCTATTCTATTCTATTCTATTCTATTCTATTCTATTCCATTATATTATATTATATTCCATTCTATTCTATTCAGTTGATTTACATTCAGTTATTCATTCTCCAATTTCTGTTTTCACTTTTGGGTTTTCAAGGGTGATTTAGTGTGTCCTTTACCTGATTTGTGCTTTAAAAAGGAAATAAGATAAAAGGGAAACTTGCCAAGACTTGTAAACAAAAAAGAGACAACGTTTTTTGTTCTCTACTACTACTCTAAGAGAAGCCCATCCTACTTTCTTATATAGTGTGCAATGATGAGTTCTTAAACTATTCCCATAAAACGCAAAGCAGTGTTGAACTGCATCAAGAGACTATATTTGAGGTTTAATGCATACACAGCATAATCCATGACTGATAGTTAGGTCAATATTATTAATACATGATTATCTAATGCTTACATTGCTAGGTTACGGAGACATTTAATATTGCACTGCAGCCTACATGGTCATAAAGAGTCTTCAGTTGGCATAACGGAAGGGGAGATTCCTCAGCCGCCCACTCAGCCTTTTGAATCACGCATCTCTCTCTCTCTCTCTCTCTCTCTCTCTCTCTCTCTCTCTCTCTCTCTCTCTCTCTCTCTCTCTCTCTCTCTCTCTCTCTCTCTCCTTTTCCCTCTGCGTGTGTGTGTTTCTCTCTCGCTCTCTCTCTCTGATGTTACCATTACGCACTACTATAAGCGGAGACGTGATTCTCAGAGGCGAATCCTTCCTGACGTCACTCAGTCCACAACTACATAAATAATCGAATTCGCTCTGTCCACCAGACCAAATCGGAATCTTTATCGAAGTAACGCGGACATCAAGACTATCGTTATCGGACCGGATTGCTTGCTTTTGAAATTAATTAAAAGAAAGAAAACATCAGAAGCCAAACGTAGGTTTTACGCATGTGTTTATTTTTATTATGTTATTATGTTGTGTTGGACTACTCAGTTGTGTGAGTTTGACAAAAACAACGAGTATAGGTGATTTGTCAATATGCATTTTAGTTAGTTGCATTTTGTTATTTTAATTCAGTTATTTTAATGGAAAAACAACTTCTTAGACTTCTTATTGTAGCCTAATTTAAAATTTTATTAATCCATGCAATTATATCTGTTCACAGACGCGTAAGCTTTGGAATCATCATGACTTTGAACAAAGGTGACAAATTGCGGAACATGGACAAGAGAAGAGGGAGTATGCCGTTCCCTATGCACCTACAGAACCTTCACCGGAGAAGTATGCCTGTAGATGATCGAGAGTTGCGCGCAACGATGCCACCTGGACAAACCGGAGACCTATCCAATCTCATGCGCTGTACGTCTTTTTCTCCCGGCGAGCCACACAACAGTGTGTCAGACTCCTCCGATTCCGTTATCTCATCCAGTAGCGACTCTGAAGGCCAGATCTACAAGGTGGTTCTCTTAGGCGAGCATGGAGTTGGAAAGTCCAGCCTCGCTCGAATCTTTGGTGGGGTCGAGGATGGTCACGACTGTGATGAAGCAGGTGAGAGTCAGAGATGGATGATGAGTCATAACTCTATGGTGGGTGGGGTGATGATCAAGAAGGGGTTGTTCATGATTATGCTTTGTGGTAAGGTTATTCGGAGCAATGATGATGATTGATAATAATATTGATCGTCTGTTTAAAGCATGATCTGAAAAACTGCTTTTTTTGTTTTTGGACAGAGGGGAACTATCTTAAAGTCTTGCACACACAGGACACATTGTATTGTTATCTTCTATTGGTAATCGAAGGGGAAGATACAATCTTGTTTTCAAAGATTAATTATGGCATGCAATGGATCTAGTATGGCAAACATTATTGTCTCCTTTTTAAATGTATTCAATGAACAACACCCAACTTGATTTTGATGTCTGTTAGGATATTACAGGAGTGTGACTTCACACTACTTTTGCTACAAGTCAAACATATCCTAGCCCCTATCCATCAAGTCTCTATTACAAACCCTTTATATGTTCTTAGCCACAGTTATTGGTTTATTATGTGATATGTTTCTATTGGTCTGTTTGCACACATGTTAGATACATTGAAGACATTTCTGAATAATAACATGTATCTTGTTTTCTCTCAGGAAACACATATGACAGATCTATTGAAGTGGATGAAGAGGAGGCATCCATCTTGTTATATGACATCTGGGAACAGGTGAGAGAGAAACTACTGTAAAAACATAAGCCCAAAAAAAAGTATTACTTTACGTCTCTATTCTTAATTTCAAGTGACATTTTACTAAAACATTATCTTGTCTCGTTCTCTCCCTCCCTGGCCAATAGGATAACAGCCAGTGGCTGAAGGATCAGTGCATGAGGTTAGGCGATGCCTACATCATTGTATACTCAGTGACAGACAAAGCTAGCTTTGAGAAGGCGTCCGAGCTGCGCATCCAGCTGCGTCGCGCCAGGCAGACTGAGAACATCCCCATCATCCTGGTCGGGAACAAGAGTGACTTGGTGCGGTCCAGAGAAGTGTCTGTCGACGGTAAGTCACTGAGGGCTTCCGGCTGTGTTTAATGTAAACCTTGGGTATTCATTTAATGACTGTAACACAGAGGATACCAAAGCATATAGGAGATAGCTTGCAGGTACAGTAAGTCGCACATAGTCAGGTGGTGTGACTAAACAATCCAGTTGGCATACTTTTTGAATCTGTCTGGAAGACAAGAGAAATCTGTTTTCAAAACCCTGATGTTTCAAAACAATTGACACTTTCTTCTAGTAGTCCAATGAAAATGTGGTGATAGTTTCCAGATTTTTTTTCATGTGTTCTGCTTTCTGTCGCTCTTCAATGATAACAGACATTCTGAATGATGATGGTGATGACAAGATTTATTCAACATTAGTATTTTTTTTTTCCATCATCCCACAGAGGGTAGTGCCTGTGCAGTGGTGTTTGACTGCAAATTCATTGAGACATCAGCATCCCTCCACCACAATGTTCAAGACCTATTTGAAGGCATTGTTCGCCAGATCCGCCTGAGAAGGGACAGCAAGGAGGAGAACGCGCGGCGCATGGCCAACTGCAAGCGGCGGGAGAGCATCGGCAAGAAGGCCAAGCGCTTTCTGGGGCGCATGGTGGCACGCAAGAACAAGAAGATGGCCTTCAGGCAGAAGTCAAAGTCCTGCCATGACCTGTCGGTTCTCTGAGGAACCTGTGAGGAACCTGTGAGGAACGTAGAGGGAAGGACTGACGTTCCCTCTTTATGCCCCTGAAGACCGGACGCTGTGTGTGTTTTAACACTAACCCCAAAAGGACTAATAATAGATTTGTACAGAAATATATCCGATATATTTTATTTTGTAAAAAAAAAAAGATACAAATATATTAATTATGGAATTGGACGTGGTTCCAATCACACCAGTCAATGTTGGTGATCAGAATAAGGCTTCATGACAGTCTTTTTTTTTTTTCTGTCCGCCTTAAATGTGTAGCTGTCGATACTGCTGTGTATGTTTAATTAATCCACAAACATCTGCAATGTCTAGTTGTAAAGATTGCCTTGATATTGCCAGACTGGGTATTTCCCCCTGCTCTTGTGGAATTGCTGTATATAGCTTGGGTGATGATGATGCATAGCCTACATCTCACTGAATTATACAGAAAAGCACTAAGAAGGATCTATATATATATATATAATTTGTCTGTTATCTGGAGTCATATTTACTTGAAACTGGGGTACGCAGGTTCGTACTTTGGACAAGTCACTGGGGACTAACTGGGGGACATTTTGTGGTTTGTGTCACAATTTTGTTATTATGTTTGAGGCATCTAGAGAAGAAATTGTGCTTTTTTCTGCATCGATATGAGCTAAATGAATGATTGAACTTCAACCCAGCAGGGAATGAATGAAGAAAAGCAATAAATTATGTTTTATCTTGTGAACTTTTATCCTTGTTTTGCAATAAGATTAATTTGCACATTTCATATTTTGGTATTTCAAGTTTTGGTATGTTATGTTTACAATGGAATTTATTTTCATTAAAACATTAATTGAAATTACTCTCTTTTGCTTGATGATTCGTTTCTTCTGTAGACCACTTAATGCTAGATTAAGAGATTTAATATGATAGAAGAGAAAGTATATTTCACTCAAACAGGCTACTCCATATATAAGAAGTCTTGATGAATATTAATGAGATCTTATCACTGTCGTAAAACCATTGGGACCAACAGCAATAGTGAGCAGAAATAAGCTAGTTAACGAGTTAACATGTTTGTTTTGAAGTGTTAAACATTAATCCCTTGGATGAGTACAAGCTCGCAAGGTTTCCACACTCTTCAGACCATTCCACTGCGCTGCGGAGGGAACGCACACATCTGTGAGACGGTAAGATGCATAAATTAAAGATAAATGCGGATAATGATTCATGGTTAGAAATAAAAAAAAACTACTCAAGATTTTTGACAGAATCTGGCAGCTAAAATTACTTTTCTATTGCTGTTGTAGTAAAGTTAGAGAATACGTTAATTTGGTTTCATTCAGTGGCACTGCTGCTTGGATGACATGTCAAGTTTGGCACACAAAGCTTTCATTCTCTCTTGCCCAGAACTGCATTTCCTTGTAAAGAGCAGAGATATTTCTACTTATTTGTATTCGACAGGTATACAGTAACCTACCATAACATTGCTTGTGGGTAGTTAGTCACTTTTTCTGTAATTTCTTTTAAAATCAGTGTTGCAATGATTTGCCTACTTTGTAGCTCGTAGGCCACAGTGGCTACCGTGAAAATAATCAATTGATAATAATAATCTGTAAATAACAACTATCTTAAATGTTTAGATGTATTAGTAATCTTTGTTTTTAATGGTTTTGTGTTTTTACTGAACAAGCCTTCATTGTTGTTCCGTGTCCTAGGCAGTAATTATTTGTGCTTTAGGCAACACAGAAAGTGTTTTGCATTAAGCACCTGTGTGAACGTGATGAGACTTCAATGTGCCACCTAGAACTCTAGCTACTGAGTGTATATTTAACCCAGCAGTGTTTTTTATGTACTCTACTTCAGTACAGTTACAGTCATTTAGAGAAAAATCTGATCTGTAACAAAAAGTTAGCTTGTCCTTTTTTTCCTTTTCTACGAATCTATTTGCTTTCCATTGTGCCTGTTTTCTAGCTACAAACAGGTACAGAATGGCCAAACTTCTCTCCATGTCTTGCCGTTGGTGACATTCTGTCAGAAAAGCGGTATGACAATCAGTAACAAAAAAGGAAAAGATAAATTATTGTTTGTTATCAGGTAAAAAAGAAAAGAGCTGGAAATGCTGTGCATCCTGACCTTCCATTTCCAGAGGCATATGGCTGGCAGAGGATCCATGACTTTGTTCACCATAGTTCTCAAAGTATGACAAAAGGTTTTCTTTTCAAACATATTGTTTTTTTTATGAAAGTTTTCATCAAATGGAATACATCACAATATTTCAAAGCAAAACGTGTCAGCAGCTGTTTTTGTTTCACGTTGCAGTTGGTGGTCCTTCAGATGTTGAGGCCTTGTTCAAGCGTAAACGTTAAGATAGGTGTGCCGGAGAACTATGATGGGATTTTCCCATGGTACCTGGCCAAGGTAAGGCATTTACAGTGCATTTACAGTCTGTGGTACATGACCAGAACAAAACTAGTATTGTTTGTATGCTTCCATTGCACTTGATTTGCTCAGGCCATGGGTCTCATTTGCCTCAGCTATGAAATGCATCGTGCTGAAATAACAGTTCAAATTTAAATATCTAAAATTCGTCATTCTTTGTATATTCATAATCAATTCAGTCAAGAATAACTCCCCTCAAACCCAAGCTGTGACAAGTAATGTGTTGTTTTTTAGAGACAATGCGTTTGACGTTGAGAAAAAGGTCTGAAGTTGTGTTGGCCACTGGGATTGTTCACTTTACTCTTCACTCCAGCAGGCAAAAAAACAGTTTTTTGCTTTTAAATGCTGCTGTGTTTGGCAGTATAATTGAGCTGCATTATGGAGCTGTCAGAGTGAATGTGGTCCTGTAGTCAATGATTCAACCTGTGCGTTGGATGCAGCAGAACTGTGAAAACACGCTTTAGATGGAGTTCTAAGTGGCTGGTGTAGAAGAGGGATAATAGCCCATACTTTTTGTTAGAAAAGGGAGAATGATTGCTACAGTGATTTCTCAGTAGAAGCATTGTACTCACAGGCCCACTAGTCGAGAGTAGTCCTTTACCCAGCTCTCCTCCTCTGAGACACCAGTCTCTTTTCATGTTTCAAATAAAGTTTAAACATGTGCCCTGTTGTGCTCTTCAAAAAAGAGAGAAAAGGACAAAAAGAGAGAAAAACTGTTAGTTTGTGCTTATCGACCGCTTATTCCTAAAATTAGATGCCCAAAGTCTTGACAGTGTAATGTAATCCAACTCATAGATTTTTGTATACTTTCATTGACTGTTTACTAACCAACCTCCTGAATATAAACTATAGAAAATTCTGTGCGGTTGCCGATAGGGACGAATGAGCATTTCTGAAAGGCTGTAGCCATAATGCAACATAGCGACACCATACGTTCAATGACGGGCTACAACCAAAAATAGGGCTCTGCAACGAAATAAAGGGGGCGCTGCAAGTAGATCACAACATGCAATTATTATTGTCTTTTGTATTATAAACAATTAAAACCAGTGACAAACATGTATTCGTCACAAGTTGACTACACGAGATGGATGAATGTGTCACATTGTTTAATGTTTTAAAGACGTACTAGTGGTGGTTATTTTAAGAGAAACAGCTTTTTGTTGAACACCCAGTTCTTGGTTGCTACCTTTACTCTTTGTCATTGCACCCTGTATTTGGTTGCATCTGAGACATCACAGTGAGGATGTCATTCATTGCAAATTAAATGTAAATATTGAATACTGTCAGTGTTAGTCTATCCCATTCAAAAACATCTTCATACTTAAAAAAGACAAAAACATTTAACTGAATTAAAAGTATTGTTTTTTTTTTGTTTTACTACAGCTGCCAAACTTGCCCACAAACTACAGTGACCTGGTACTGAGAGGGGACGACGAAGGGATATTTGGGGTCGAAGCCGGGTTCCTCTACGCTCAGAAACCTTTGGACAGAGAGAAGCAGCCATCATACTCTTTACAGGTGGTGTAGGGTGCTTTGGAGGGCAGAGTGGGCTCTGGAAGTCAAGTGCTCTTGACTGTCAACAAGTGGCAGACCAACATCTGAGAGAAAATAATGAGGAAGTTACCCAGGAAATACAAATGTGTCTGAGACTGTGATGTTCAATACATATTCTCTTAATGTAGATGTCTGTATTCTTTAGAACATGTGATGTCGGAGAACATTAGACACATTCCCCTCCATCTCAATTATATTTCCTTTAGTACTCAGGTTTAGAGTTTGCAGAGCACCCCAAGGACAATGGTTACTCTTGTGCTTTTTAGTTACCCAAGGTTTCTAGAAGTAAAACCAAAAATGTGTGTGTGTGTGTGTGTGTCTGTGTGTCTGTGTGTGTGTCTGTGTGTGTGTGTGCGTTTTCCAGGTGTCCTTCAGGGCTTTGGTGATGCCTCAGAGCTTCAACGTGGAGGTGTGTGTCATCGACAAGAACGACAACGTGCCCACCTTCACCGAGGAGAGCATGAGAGGGAGTGTGCAGCTGGGTCTTCTGAAAGGTAGCAGCTCTCACGGGGTCGAATGTTCAGCGTCCACCTCATGGTGTTCATCTCTTAGGGATACCCAAAACATTTGCTTAAATGAGCACAAAGCAAATTAAAATGTATAAATTGAAGCAGAACGTGATATTCCAACACACAGCATTGATATTCATTGAAATTCTAGTTCAGATTTTTACTTGTAATGAGAGAGAGAGAGCGAGAGAGAGAGAGAGAGAGAGAGAGAGAGAGAGAGAGAGAGAGAGAGAGAGAGAGAGAGAGAGAGAGAGAAAGAAATCAGGAGAGCTGTGCTCACTGTGCAAATAATAAAGCTGGCCATTGTAACCCATTCAGTATAATACCAACTAATTGAACAATACAATCGGGGACTGTGTGTAGCCTGTGTGTGTATTCCACACAGTATTGGTGTGTTTGTGTGTGTGGGGAATAATGAGTGTTTGTGTGTTTGTTCGTCTTTGCGTGTATGTGTGTGTGTGTGTGTGTGTGTGTGTGTGTGCCCGTGTGTGCCCGTGTGTGTGTGTGTGTGTGTGTGTGCGTGTGTGTGCGTGTGTGTGCGCAGGCATTCCGTTCATGCAGGTGGAGGCGACGGACCGTGACGACCGGAACACGGCGCACGCCGACCTGCGCTTCAGCCTGATGGAGCAGACGCCCAGGATCCCCTCCAGCCAGATGTTCTTCATCGACTCGTCCTCCGGAGAGGTGTCTCTCACCGACGACGGTGGGTCCCCCGCCAACGCACCCACACGCCCACGTGTTCGTCGGCTGATCGATTGACACATTGCATTCTGAAGATCCAAACAGACTGCGTCACTCCATTAAGAATCGTGTGGTAATCATCTGCGAGTCTTAAAATAGCACGCCGGCTCGGTCGTAGCTGACGTTCTCGCTTGGCTGCGTCCTCCACAGAGTAACGTGTTCGTTCACGCGCACGCACGCGTACGGGTACGGGTGTTTGATCAGGCCTGTGTGTCAGAGAACATCGCTTGATGACCTTCTCGCTCACCGCTCCAGTTGAACCCGGTGGCTTGCTCAGTTTGCTGGGACTCGGCCCGCTGCAGACAACCTCCAACGGCTGGGGCTGCGACTGCTTTAGTCGAGGGGGACAAGTGCCACAGCTGCTTTTCCCACCTGTGTCACGGGAGAGATGTCAACCATGAAAGGCCCCCTGTGAACAAGTTGAGTCACGGCAGTATGATTGATATCTGGAGACGCGAACACAACCAGTGTGTGTGTGTGTGTTTGTGTTTCTGCGCGTGCGTGGGTGTGGGCACCTGCGTGTGTATTCACTTCTGTTTCTTTCTCCAACACGTGCCAGGTGCCTCTACTCTGGACCCGGAGATGTGTGGCCGCTACAAGCTGTCGGTGATGGTTAAGGACATGGGAGGGAAATCCAACGCTTTCTTCTCCATGGGACTGGTTACCGTGGAGGTGACGGGAAACACCTGGGCATCGCCTGACCCGGTCCGCCTCCAGGAGAACCTCCCGGGCCCCTACCCCATCCCCATCTCCCAGGTGAGACCTTTTACCTGGCCCCTATCCCATCCCCATCTCCCAAGTGAGACCTTTTACTTGGCCCCTACCCCATCCCCATCTCCCAGAAGAGACCCCTCTTACCTGGCCCCTACCCCATCCCCATCTCCCAGGAGAGACCCCTCTTACCTGGCCCCTACCCCATCCCCATCTCCCAGGTGAGACCCCTCTTACCTGGCCCCTGCCCCATCCCCATCTCCCAGGAGAGACCCCTCTTACCTGGCCCCTACCCCATCCCCATCTCCCAGGTGAGACCTCTTACTTGGCCTCTTCCCCATTTGTGAAGTTAAGACGCTTAGCATTGTTGTGTCCCATTGTGTGACTCCCACAAGTCTTCCAAAGTGACCAGAGAGTTGATGGGAATTGATGGGGGACGCTACCCACAAAGGGACTGTGTCAGCTCAGATTTACTCAACTCCACCGCAAACTCGAGCTTCTCTCTCTCTCTTTCATTTTCAAAATTTCTGTTTTACTTTATTGCATTTTCCTTGTTCACTCTCTCTCTCTCTCTCTCTCTCTCTCTCTCTCTCTCTCTCTCTCTCTCTCTCGCTCTCTCTCTCTCTCTCTCTCTCTCTCGCTCTCTCTCTCTCTCTCTCTCTCTCTCTTTATCTTTCTCAGGCTACATTGTTAAAATAAAAAATACACACAGGTGAATTGTATTGTTCAATTAGTTGGTATTATACTGAATGGGTTACAATGGCCTGCTTTATTATTTGCATAGTGAGCACAGCTTTACTGGTTTATTTCTCTCTCTCTCTCTCTCTCTCTCTCTCTCTCTCTCTCTCTCTCTCTCTCTCTCTCTCTCTCTCTCTCTCTCTCTCTCTCTCTCTCTCTCTCTCTCTCCCTCTCTGTCTGCCTCTGTCTATCAATCCCTCTACCCACCCATCCTTTTATCAAACTCGGTTTGACCCCTACATTTTAGGACATTTCAAAATGAGTCATATCCACCATCTTTTTCCTCTTCAGTTATTTTGGCAGTTTGGAAACTCGGGAAGGTCTGCTCCATCTTTGCCGCTGTGTTTCTCTGTACTCTGGCCTTCTCTGCTTTCGGCTCTCTGCTGTCTACCTCAGCATTGACATCGATATGCGTCTCTACCAAGCCAGCACAGACCTATAAATACAGTCAAAAGCCCTGACCTGGCCAGAAACGTTAGATAGAAAAACACACGGATTCTGCTCAGCGGTTATAGATCTCTTCTCAACGGTTTCTCAGGGGAAACATGATGAGTGGGAGTCTTTAAAAAGTCACCATGAATTTATTTCTTCTCCATGTTTCTTGGAGACAAAGGTAATGGGGGAGAGGCTTTTGAAAAGACAGGGATTACGGCGCTGAGAGCAAATTGAATGGGCACGGCACACGGTAGAAAGCTTTTACAAAGCATTTTATTCGATGACGGTTTTTTCTCTGGCTGTGGCCTTTAGCGCCACAATAACTCCAACGCTACCTCCTCTCCTCCGCCTACTCGTCTTCCTCCTCCATCTCTCCCTCGTCCTCTCATCCGCCTCTCACTGCTGCTAGCTCCAGCCACCCACTGAAAACGTGTCGAGTCTGAAACGTAGGCGGATCTGATTGTTTATTATATATATATATATATAAATATATATATATATAAAAATATATAATTTCCAAAGCCTGTTTATCTCCATCCTGAATGTTATCCATCATTATTTTGTACAGGGCTAAATCCCCAACAAATCCGAACACTGAACCTCTGCTGGATGATAAATCCTACAGGGGAAACACAATGTTGTTGCCAGTGTAAGATTTGTGCGTTACCCTGCTTTTATGGTGATGAGTGTGTGTGTGTGAGTGTGTGTGTGTGCATGTTTGAGAATGTGTAAATGCAATGTAATGTGTGTCAGACAGTATATATCTAGATGAGGACACTATTAAAATCATAATTTCTAGATACATAATGACTAAGATTGAGCAGATTTCTGTCAAGCTGTGTTTCTGTCTGTTTGTCATGGGAAAAGCCCTGTCATAGCCCCCGCATCTTTCAGGGGGATTGTGCTGCTCTGCGTGCGTAGGTGGTGGGACTCACCCAGTGAAGTTAGGTAACAGACAGAGACACTCACGTTCAACCAGCACTAACCTACTTTGTGTGTGTGTGTGTATGCGTGTGTGTGTGTGTGTTAGTGTGCGGGTGGGTCTCTGCCTCCAAGCTGTTCTCGATGCCAAAACTGCGTTCACTGACACAAATAAGAAGAGCCGTTTGTGTCTGAACAGACCGTTTCCCTTTCTTAATCCACGTTAGGAGACTATATTATGTTAATTTTATACAAATTGCATTCTTTTTTCTATGGGTTACATTATTGTTTTTTTTCTTCTCTATTACAAGCCAGGTGGGTAACCTCATTATGGTGCTATGTCCTTCTTTGGTTTGACTGCTAAGTAGCAGGTATCACAGTTTTCATACTTTGATTTCATTTCATTTTGAAGTCTTACAAGCAATTCATAGCATTGCGTTAGAGCAATGTGTATGCTTTCTGCTGTTGGATAGCGAGATATTCTGTTAGACAGCTTGCACAACCATGCCGTCTACCCTTTCCTTTCTTTTTTGTGTCCTTTCCTCAAGCAGAGAATGCAACGTTTATGCACCCACGTGGCCTGGATAAGCTTTGTTAGAGCTGCTCTCAGGACGTTGCGTTTGCCCTGAGTGGAGTTCAGATGTGAACATTGTCATCGGGTGCACACGAACGTTGGTCATCGACACTCGTGCGTCACGTGGAAAACCCTCGTGCATCCCGAGGCCCTCGAAGACGCTCACACTCTGACGGCAGAAAACAGAACGTCCTCTGCGACAGGCGCCAAAAAAAAAAAGAAAAGAAAAGAAAAGAAAAGATGACCGTGAGCACAACAGAGCACATCGTTCCCAGGGCCCTCCGTACGAGACGGTCATTCTTAGAACACCAATAGATCGGTCATCCCCTCCTTATACACAGCTCTGTAAAAGCTCTGGGCCTTTTACAGCACCATAACATCGAGAGCCAGCCAGTGAAGTGTGCTTCTGTAAACACAGACGGTTGGTCCGGGGGAGCCATCTCTAAAACGAAGGCCAGGGAGTGTGTTTGACAGGGATGTTGAGCAGTTACACATGTGCGGCGCGTGCAGCAGCTGTGTTGGGTTGCTCGGGCCTGGATATCTTTTCCATGTTGGGTACTGTTTGGAAAGCGGCATTAGCTTATCATAACTAGTTGCACACATACAGTACATAGAAACAAAATGAGAAGAACAGTCATGTATCGAAAGGGCACGTGCATTTCAGCAAGCAGCTTCCTTTCTAAGCTAATAATCAAAGCCAACTTAAATCAAGGCATTGACAAATAAATATTTTATTATTGCAAAATATTTTAAATGCATATATTTTAGCAAACTTTCTTCATAGTTCTTTTTAAGGTAGCTATTTTACCCCCCCCCCCCATCCCCAGTCCAGCAAGGTCCCAGTTACAGTAGATTTTAGTGGAAAGTCCTCATAGCAAGCGTGTGAGGACTTTGCTTTGGCTGTGCTCTGTTCCACATCAAACATCTATTTTTTCTCAGCACTTACCCATACAAACCGCTCGATGGCTTCACAGAAACACTGTTTCAGACACCTGCTTTGCTGTCAATGGGGATTACCACCCCGCACACCTCCACAAAGCAGTGGCAAAGCAGTGGCAAAGCACTGGCTGTCTCTTCTCATTTTAGCAAGAAAATAAATAGTCCGACTAAAGAATCTGTTTTATGAGTGTGCGTGTGTGTGTGTGCGTGTGTGCGTGCGTGCGTGTGTGTGTGTGCAGGTGAAGTGGAGTGGCAGCCAAGCGGAATACAGTCTGGAGGGTGAGTTCCCAGAGATGCTCTTCACTATCAGTAGAGAGGGAGTCATCTACCTCAACGCCCCGCTGGACAGAGAGACACAGGATCAGGTCAGTGGAGGAACAAAGTCTTATACACCCATAGGACATATTAGAATGGACAGAGAGACACAGGACCAGGTCAGTGGAGGAACAAAGTCTTATACACCCATAGGACATATTAGAATGGACACAGAGACACAGGACCAGGTCATTGGAGGAACAAAGGCTTATGCACCCATAGGACATATTGTGTCATTGGAGGAACAAAGTCTTATACACCTATCGGCCTGGTGGTGTGTGTTAACCTGCTGAAAAGAGAGACAAAACCGGGTCAGTAGAGGAACAAAGACCTATACACACATAGGACCTATTAGAATGGACAGAGAGACATACGTGTTAAACATGATCTATTTTAATAAAACAAAGATACGACTAACGACTAACTTGAAAAATAACAGAATCAAGGTCAGTTGAATCAATCGGCTCATGGGCTGGGTGTGTGTTGAGAGCTGAGTGGGATTGGATAAAAAAAACACACATTCGTACCAGCCAGAGACTACAGGGCAGATAATGAATGAAGAATGTCAACCACTGGTTCTGTTTTGTCGACTGTGACAACCTCGAAAAAATATGTGTGCGTATGATGATCCTCGCTGCCTTAACATTGAGTGCATTGTCATTACACCATTTACACTGGAGTGTTCCAGCTGTTGAAGCCCACCCAGTGCTCAGTACAGTGACCTCAAGCCTCTCAACCCCCCATCCCCCATCCCCACACCATCGGCTTGATTGACAGCTTTGACTATAATGTTTTTTTTTTCTCTTTTCCAGCAGGTATATCACCGCAACCGATACCTGACTTACACACACACACACACACACACACACACACACACACACACACACACACACACACACACACACACACACACACACACACACACACACACACACACACACACACAACAGGGTGCGTTAGAAACGGGTAGCTAGTGTAGGGGTGTAGAAGGGCGTGAGAGCAATGTGGCTTAGCGTTGCTCCACATGTGATTGATAGGGGTCGGCCGTGTGGGACAGCAGCGCCGGCCGTGCCAGCGGTCCCGCCGCTGTGATCTGAGTGCCCGTCCATAAATCAATGAGCACGCTGAGAGCCGGCTGGCCGCCGTGTCACCACACATCTTTAGCTTAATGGCTTCATCTCCTAAAAGCCAGCCGAGGGGGGGAAACAGACGGGCTAACAAACACACAGACACGCACTGAACAAACAAACTCGCCCAAGCACACACTCACACACACACACACACACACCCAAGCTCGTTTGTTCAGCGCTACAATAAAAACAAAATGAAAACGTTTGAAAATGTTGATGTTGTTTTTTCTACGTGCGTTTCTGGGTCCAGTTTCAGATCAGTATCGTGGTTGAGCGGCCAGATGGCCGGGAGATTGCCAAGCCCGTGGAGCTGAGAGTGATGGTGGGAGACGCCAACGATAACCGGCCCACCTTCCCCCAGACTCAGTATCACACCGTGGTCAAAGAGCTGGCCGCACGAGGTGAGGACGCGGCGCCACACCTGCCAACCCTCACGATTTTCCCCGCGAGACTCACGATTTTCATGCTCAATTCTCTACGATTGTTCGCGTAGAGGACCCCCAGACCTCCTCTATTGTTTGGAAATCCTCCCGATTTATGAGGTGACAAGGTTGGCAAGTATACGGGACGCGCCACAGTATAGCTGTGTCAGCCGCTCGCCATCCGTTACAGTGTGAGAGAAACCCCATTGTGTGCACATTCGTTCTGCTGTTGCCCGTGGAGACCAACCGTCGGACTGTTGTTTTCTAACCAGCTGCCACTTTCCACATTGGATTGAGCCGTCTTTGTTGGATATTAATGTGAGCACATGAAAGCCGCCCCTCCCCTCTCTTTCTCTCTCTCTCTCTCTCTCTCTCTCTCTCTCTCTCTCTCTCTCTCTCTCTCTCTCTCTCTCTCTCTCTCTCTCTGGTAAATCTTTAAGCTGGATGAGCATAATGTTCTTTTGCAACAAAAAAACAATAGGAAAGGGTTAGACTCGTCCAGAGCGTGCTATTATAAGTGCAACAGATGGTGGTTGAAATCATTTTATGCCAAGATAATGATATTAGCTGTCCAGATTGTTCCTGTTTTAAGGACAATGCCCCTGGCTTTAAACCCATCCCATGAGTGCCCATTTGAGAGTAGACCGGATAGTGTTTGTTCTCTATAAGTATAGTTTATTGGCTATAGACTAGCCCTCCATCTCCAATTATGAATAACAAAGGGAAAGACGTTTATTTTATCAAGTGCGTTTTCCTTTATCGACAACACAAAGAAGCACGATTGAACACTTGTTTGTAGCCATTTACCCTGTTACACATGTTCCCTAATGTGTTATCTTCCTGCTACAGTATGTCCAGTACACAGGGGTTTACAGTAAGATTCTACATCTAAAACTCTACTGTCGTGGGAGCCAGAAAACGGAGCCATTTAAAAATATTTGGATTAAAATCATATCCCCCCAAAAAAGAGTTACAGTGTAACGATTCCTATCTGGCCACAGTCTGTCCCAACACCGGTAAAACAAATAAAATGAAACCATGACGGTAAACATTGAGAGACAATAAAGAGAGAACCTCTCCTGACCTGATTAACGTTCACCCCACCCCCCCTCCCCCCTCTCCCTCTCCGTAGGCACGGAGATCCTGACGGTCCAGGCGGCCGACAACGACGACCCGAAGACGGACAACGTGCGTATCTTCTACCGGCTGGTGGGCCAGATCCCCGAGAGCCCGCGCGCCCTCTTCAGGGTGGACCGCGACTCGGGGGTCATCTCTGTGCAGGCCGACAGCCTGGAGGGCGCCTCGCCGCAGTACACGCTCACCATCACCGCCGAGGACGCCAAAGGTCAACGCACGCGCCACTCGTTGACCTCCTGATCCACCCACCGCCCTTCATCTACCTGTAGTCTGTGTCTATAACCTGGCTCACCATATCACCGCCACTATGCCTTCTTTTACCTGTAGTCTGTGTCTATAGCCTGGCTCACCTCATCACCATCGCCCTTCATTTACCTGTAGTCTGTGTCTATAGCCTGGCTCACCATATCCCCACCACTACCATTGCCCTTCCTTTCCCTTCAGTCTGTGTCTACGGCCTGGCTCACCGTATGACCTGGCCTCCTCCACCTCTTAACTGTCGGGATGTGGGGATGGGTGTCGTTTGAACAGGTCTGAACAGCTCCTGTACGATTGTGGTGACGGTGCAGGACGAAAACAACAACCCGCCGGTCTTTTCTCAACATGAGGTACACACACACACACACACACACACACACACACACACACACACACACACACACACACACACACACACACATACACACACACACACACACACACACACACACACACACACACACACACACACACACACACACACACACACACACATACACATATATACACACACAAACTCTTTTGCCTCGTTCTGTTCATTAACTTACTGTCTTTATTTCGCTATTCCTCTCTCCAACTGCTGCTCTCTGTCTCTCTCACACACTCACAAACAAAAACACACAGGGACAGATGAATAATACCCCAGGCTCACGTCAATACAGGCTCCAGTCTGTAATTACTGTCTGTTTTATGTTTCATTGCAAAGCCTGTAGTGCTTCACATTGCAAATTACATGAAACTGGACAGATCAATGATGTTTTGATAAATGCTCTAAACAGCGCTTGCTCTTTATTCAGCCATGACAGTTGTTCAGCACAAAGCACACTGTCGGCAGCACACATTGTCTCTTCTTCCCCCACAAGAATGGTTTTGTATTTTTATTTAACCCTCGATATCCTAGTGCATGCATCTCCATGCCTTGCACTGCCAGGGGGATACAGGGATACAGGGATAACACATACACACACACACACACACACACACACACACACACAAGCAAATAATTGAATGTACACACATAGCTTTAACATACGAGTCAAATCACTGTCAATATGCTCTAGCTTGCTACTGATTATTAGGGAAAAATATACTATGCATATGAATATGAGAATTCCAGGCAGACACTGTGTTTTTATAAGGAACGAACCTGTAACGGTCCACAAAAAAGACCAAATTAAACCTAAGGAAGACCCCTGAAGGGATGACTCATCGCCGATGAGATTACTTCCTTTGTAATTCTAAGTCACGTAAATGAAGCGCCGATGACATCATGTATGTCTGCACACAGGACAGTTTATTTTTGCCGTATGACTTCCGATCGACGTGGTTCATAAATGGCAGTCCGGATACATGAACTCCTCCAGACATCTCTGGCCAGGCCGCATCACAAACCGATGTGACAGGCATATTCTTTGCCCTTGGTTGGTTCCGTCACCATCCCTCGGGCCAGTAGGTACGACCAAAGCGCTCCAAAGATAGACCCGTTTCCTCACGCTCACAGGCTGTGTTCCGGAGAAGCCCCTAGCTACCGCCCCCACACCTGCTGAATAATAGAGAAGAGGGCACCCAGGAGGAGGGCTCTGTGTGTGTGTGTGTGTCTGTGCGCGTGTGTGTGTGTGTGTGTGTGTGTGTGTGTGTGCGTGCGTGTGTGTGTGTGTGTGTGCATATGTGTGTGTGTGTGTGTGTGTGTGTGTGTGTGTGTGTGTGTGTGTGTGTGTGTGTGTGTGTGTGTGTGCGAGCTCACGCATGTAACATATACGTGGGCGAGACCAGGCATAGTGGCGTCCTCCTTTCCTGCTGTTGTCTCCCAGGCAGAGAGCATCATAAACACTCGCACATGACTTTGTCTGCTTGAGGGAATTATCGTGTTGCACAGGAAGGAGCTGGTGCGAAAACGTGTCCCCTGTCTGGGACCCTGAGGAATGATATATAAGAAAAAAATCTAGGGACGAAAGAAATTATATACTCTATTGTGTAAGTTGTTGCGAATAAAATAAAAATTTTAATCTGGGAACCTAAGAAATTATATACACTATTATGTAAGTTGTTACAAATAATAATAATAGAAAAAAAAAATCACATTATTGTTTGTCTGTTTTGTATGTCCGCACACAGCTTGAGAGCTAAAAAGTTCCCTGCCGATGAAACGCAACATAACTTGTTTGACAGTAATCACAGTTTTACATATCATACTGTTCTATGAAAATGTATCTGGCACAAATAGACTAATGTAACAGTAATGTGAAACATGCGGTGTCTCCAGACTCACACAGAGTCCCACACCATTTAACTACTCAGCTATGCTGTTTGGCTGTTTTTTTAAATGATCAAACACACACACACACACACACACACACACACACACACACACACACACACACACACACACACACACACACACACACACACACACACACACACACACACAATCCGAGGTGGAAAAAGCTCTTGAGTGGGTCACAGCGGCTTGTCCTGTCTTTTTCCATGGCCGTGTGAAAGGCTAGTTAGCCATGCGGGGGCTGAGTGCTGACAGGGCCAGGGAGAGGAGGGGAGTGAGGGGGAGAGTCAGGAGGGTGACCCCGCTGCTGCTGCTCCTGCTGCTGCTGGAGCCCACCAGATCACAGGCCAGCAGGCCGCCTCCTCGCCGGACCAGAGCTGAGAGTGGCCCATTAAAGGGCCGTCGAGATACACTGACAGTGAAGGAGGTGTGTGAGGGAGGGTCAACTCACGCCGCTGTGAGCACACGCACACACACACCAACACGCACACACACACACACGCACGCACGCACACACACATATTTAAGGGTAAACACACTCCTGTCATGTGAACGGTTCTCTTAATGTTGACACACGTGCGTGTTGACCTGTAATTGCCCATACAATCTGATGTGGCATCCCCTGCGTTTGTCTCTGCTGTGTTGGTCTCCTGGTCTCCTGTAAGGCTTCCCTCTGTTTCCAAACCCCACCACATGGCCACTCCTAACATTTATATTCAGGACTATCCAATGGGTGTTCAGCCCCTCTCCTTTTTCTTCTTCTCCACTCGTCTGCCCCTCTTGTCATCTCTCCCCTTTTAAATAACCCTTTCCTTTGCTCATCCAATCCTTCCTTTTAGAACTCTGCCAATCAACTCTGTTTTATCTCTCTCTCTCTGTCTCTCTCTCTCTCTCTCTCTCTCTCTCTCTCTCTCTCTCTCTCTCTCTCTCTCTCTCTCTCTCTCTCTCTCTCTCTCTCTCTCTCTCTCTCTCAATCTCTATATTGGCTTTTGAAGTGCTCATCTTGGAGTATGGCAGAATGGAAATTATAACATTTTATCCTGTGTATTTTGAAATGTATCTCCCTCTCAGTACGGGCCTTTCCACCTGTCAGAGGATGCCCAGGTGGGCGCCACGGTAACGTCAGTGTCGGCGGGGGACGCTGACGTGCGGGGCGGGGACAGCTGGCAGGTGGACTATCGTCTGGAGTCGGGCAACGAGGAGGACGCCTTCACGCTGGTGTCCGACAAGCTGACCAATGAGGTCTCGCTTGTCCTCTCCAAGGTACAGCCCACACTGGGGGGAGTTAGAGGGATGCTCACTCAAAGGGCCATTTGGGTGACCCTGTTCAGGCATTTTAAAATGGTTGGTTTGTTACCTTTTCAGGCCATTTTTGTCCTGAGCCCAATATTAATTTACAACCCTTGTGCTTGTGCATTTGAGAACATACCCAATATAGTTTAAATATACTGTATATATATATAGTTCATATACAGTATATATAGTTCACAAAGTTGGGTCTGCAGATTTACGGCCTGCTCAGTCAAACTAGATTGTCAACGAGTGTGTAGGAATTGATGTATGTAGGAGTATATGGTATGGAAGTTATATTATATTTTCCTACTGTCACATTTCACAGCCTGGTGAACACAATCTTAAACAAAAACACATTAAAGGCTTCTCCTGACTCACAGAATCCTACAGAGGACCTTTATAGGATGAACAGTGAGTAGATGTGGGTGTGATTCGTTATTTAGCGGCAGTCTGCGTGGTACTCTATTTTCCGAGTGCGGACACCTATTGGTCAGTTTGTGTGTGTGTGTGTGTGTGTGTGTGTGTGTGTGTGTCTTTGTTTATACTATGTGTGTGTGTGTATGAACAACGTGTTTGAAAAGTGGGGCAGTCGGGAGACAGGTCATCATCATCCGTCTCCTCGTGGGAGTTTAGAAACTACATGTGTTTCAGCCTCTTTATAAGACCAGCGGGAATCCCTCCACACACACTCTGTTATCGGCAATACAATAGTCCCAGGACCACCGGTACCGTGGACCATTGCTTCAGAGTGACCCCAAAAATGGTTCAATCTTCCTTTCAAATGAATTAGGGCAGGTTTGAATTCTCTAACCGTAAACCCTAACCACTTTAGCTTGCAGCTGTGGTTTATAACAAACACACACACCCAGAGAGAAAGAAAGTTTGGCCATGTTCAAATTCATCGTAACGCAGTGTCCTAGATGGAAGCTTAGATTGTAAAGAGAAGGGCTTAGAGCATTTTGGATAAAAACAAAAATGTATTTGCGTCGCGTGGATCAGAGCGCATCGCGGCGCTAATGCACGGCCCTGAAGTGGGAGGTCATCCACCCCAGACGGCACAGCCATTGTTGTACCGTTAGCCACAACAGAACGCGCCGAGCCCGATTGAATAATTGCTGCGTGTGTGCGACTGTTGCCAACAAATCACTGTAATCAGCCCGGCACACTTCCACGCCGTCGACTCATGACGAACAGGGACGGAGAGAAGACATCAAATTGTGACCACAAAGTAAAAAAACAAACAAAAAAAAACGTTTAAACGGGGAACAAAAAAAATCGACGATGAAATTGTAGTCAATTGTTAGTCCAGTTTAGTTGTTAGGGACATACAAGGGAAGTTACACTAGATAGACTGAACATCACACCTCCTCATATGCACTTCTCTTTTGGTGTGCAAGCTGGACCGAAAGGTTGTTTTGCTGGTAAACCCGTGTCCAATGACGACCAGAGGTTTTGAAGAGACGGCAGCACGAGCCCCAAAGCAACAGTTTGTTCCAGCAGGTTTCTTTTTCCCCGTCGGTAACCACCTCCACCACTTCCAGTTGCCAGGTTGTGTTAGTCATCCCCACTTCAGGGTCAATCTCCCTGCTCCTTAGCAACAGCCAGACAGGCACTAATGTGTCCTTGCTCGAACGACATGTATCGGGGCCTGCCAGACAATGGGCTAATTTCTCTGCACTGAGTCTGTATTTTTACTGGAGTTTCCTGGTTGACTGGATGTTAAAGCAGATTGGACTGTCACACTGTTGAACTTGAAACGTCCACAGCCCTGTCAGGCTCTGGTTTCTAGTTTATTGTGGAAAATATAATTCTGCTCTGCCAGGAAATGTAGTTCCCCCTCTTTCCGTTGACCGGAGAAGAGTGTGTTTAGTTTGGCGCCACAGGCTGTCCATATCCCAGGCAGGTTAAGGCTGAGTCTGAGTGAGACAGAGAGGGATCAGCAGCACTCTGTCAAAAATAAAGTTCCTTGTCTTGATACATTCTTTTTAGGTGTTAAGTGCAAGTGATTTTTGTATGTGTCTGTGTGTGTGTGTGTGCGTGTGTGTGTGTGAGAGAGAGAGAGAAAGAGAGAGAGAGAGATAAAGAGAAAGAGAGAGTGCTTATGTGTGTGTGTGCGTATATGAAAGAGAAAATGAGATATCAAGGAGGAAGCCAGGTAAGACACACCGACACCTGACGTCTGCAACGTAATCACCCGGTCTGAAAGAAGCAACCGTTTGAAGTTCAGCCCAGAGACCAGCAATCTTTTCATCTCTCCCGTTGAGGGTCTACTTTGCCCGAGTCAAAGCTAACCCGTGTAGCCGTGCCATTCGTGCAGCAGCAGCAGAGTAAGCCATGTTTTGACTTCAGGCAGAGAGGTCGGTAATGCCCCGATGTTTGCTCTGGCACACAGCCTGCACATTACACTAGATTACACATAGCCTGCTGATGGCAGTTTATGGAAAGCTCTCTGGGGTTCTGACCTAAACCGTCGGGCTGAAAACCCACAGATAAAGCTGGACTGTTGACCCACTAAATCCAAACCTGGTTCTCCAAAATGGGGATTTAGTGAGTGAGTGAGTGATTTAACGTGAGTTTCTGGGTAACCGTTTCCATGGTAATCGGTGTACCTGGTTGTGTGTGTGTGTGTGTGTGTGTGTGTGTTTGTGTGTGTGTGTGTTCAGGTGCTGGACTTTGAGCGGGAGAGCGAGTACATCCTGGTGATCAGTGCTCAGAACCCTGTTGCCCTGGTCCGTGGCCGCTACGGACCAGCTTCCACGGCAACAGTGTCCATCTACGTGGACGACGTGAACGAGGGACCAATCCTGTCGCAGAGCCACTACGAGGTCACGGTCAGGGAGGGGGAGGAGCCTGGGCGGGTCATCGCCACCATACGGGGTTACGACCCCGACTCTCATCCAATCAGGTGATGCCAGCGTGATTTGAAAATCAGTTTTGACATCATAAACTCTGCTAATTCGTGAATGGGCATATCACCGTTAAGGGGTGCCGTTCTTTATTGCAGGTATTCTCTGCGTGGAGACACCAAACGGTATTTCTCCATCGGGAAGTACAGTGGAGAGCTGAAGACGGTGCAGGCTCTGGACAGAGAGGAGAACAGCACCTACACCATGGAGGTCGTGGCTGAGGACGGACGTAAGATGAGAGTTTTAGTCCAAGTCCATCTCCTGGCTCATGTTCAAACTGTTTTCAGATCCTCCGAGGCCCAGTACAATTATTGGGCGATTACTAATAACTGCCCGTTTCAATCACCAGTTAGATGGTGTATACGTGCACGGTTATCATGTTGTAAAAAGCTAACTGTAAGATTCACCTCAGTCAGAAAAGCAAGGTTCTTTCATTATATTTCAACATCAGACTCAATATGTTCTAGACGATGGCAAGGTCTGACAGAGTACGCAGAGGACTTAGTCATTTACTGCAATGACCATGACCGTGTGTGTGTGTGAGAGAGAGCGAAAGAGAGAGAGACTGAATACCTGTGAGTGTGTACAGTTCTGGGTGTATGTGTGTGTGTGTGTGTGAGAGAGACTTTGAATACCTCAGTGTGTGTGTGTGTGTGTGTGTGTGTGTGTGTGTGTGTGTGTGTTTGTGTGTGAGAGAGAGACTTTGAATACCTGTGTGTGTGTGTGTGTGTGTGTGTGTGTGTGTGTGTGTGTGTGATCATGATGGATGTGGGTCTGCTGCTTGTAAATGTGTGGTGCAAAAGCTAAATCCACTCCCTCCCACTCCTCCAGCAGAGCTGCATAGCTAGACAGACCTTGAGGATCTAAATTGAGCACGGAGCTGTCGCACGTCCAATCTAATCGGGTGTCACGCCACGGCCAATCAGGACAGCCAATCAAAAATCAATTCCAATTCACAGCCGACCATTGCCCATGGGCCTTCAGCACTGAGTCATGCTGTGGGCCCACATGCACTGAGAGAGAGAGAGAGCGAGAGAGAGAGAGAGAGAGTGAGAGAGAGAGAGAGAGAGAGAGAGAGAGAGAGAGAGAGAGAGAGAGAGAGAGAGAGAGAGAGACTCTCATGTTAGTAGTAGACGGGTAAAGGGGTAAGAAAAAGAGTAAAAATATGTCATAAATGGAAAGCGACGGGGGGGGGGAAAGAGTGAGACAGGTGGGAATGAGAAGGTTGAGGAAACAGGGAGGTAGAAGGAAACAGAGAGTGAGAGAGGGTGGGAAATGGGACCAACGGTGGCAGCAAAGATTGGAAAAAAAACAAACAAAGTATTTGATTGGTGACGCTCTCGTCTGGCATTGGAGACTTGAGTGTTCACACTCTAGAGAGAGACAGCAAACAGATGACGATGAGACCACAATTTCCGATGGCAGCCTCCTCATTCGTCTGCGAGCCTGCTCGCCCCCGCGCTTTTCACCCGTAACCCAACAGGAAGACGACGGTGAGCTTTAAATGCATCTCCTGGCGAACACTCAACTCAAGGCTGACAGCGCAGAGAGACTCAATATAGCCTCTTTACAGCTTCAAAGGATGACAGCATGCTGTACATTTAAAACGAGAACTTTAAACCTGAGCTCAATTGTAAGTAGAATCCTTTGGGGAGCGTCCACACGAGTTCCTTTGTGCTATAGTTATAGCACTTAAAATCAACATGAACTAAAAAGCTCCATCAGAATATGGCAAAGATTTATTGGTTTTCATTGTTGGCACTTCAGTTGAATAAAACCAAGGTATTTCTCGGAAAACGAAGCACAGCCTATCTGCACCAACAAATCTCGTGGAAATAAAAAGTGCCATCTGTCCATAGCATTATGTTTGTTTTTCACACACATTCTTCCTCCGTACCCGCCCACGTCCCCGTCATTGATTGATTGTAATCTATATATTTTATTGATTTAGTTCTTAAAAAGTATTCTTCATCCCTCCAGGGAACTCGTCGCTCTCGGCCTCCACGTTGGTGACGGTGCACATCCTGGACGTGAACGACAACAGCCCGGTGCTGGTGGGGGACTACTCGTGGAAGTACCTGTGCACACCTCGCTGGGAGGACCAGGCTCTGGTGCTGGCCTCGCGGGACAGCGACGGGCCGCAGCACGGCGGGCGCCTCAACTTCTCGCTCCGCAGCGACGCCGCCGTGCGGCGCAACTGGAAACTCACGCCCATCAACGGTGAGACCCCGGTCACTCAGACACTAGGGAGACGGGCGTAAAGAGGTGTCGCCAAGGTGCGTGTGCGCGTTTCAATGCGTTTGTGTGTGCAACCAAAGCCAATTTTATCGAGTGACCACTCTGTAACCAGACATGAATTATCTAGCTTATTAAGACTGGTGCTTAAGATTAATTCAATTGGTTTAAAGGTCAAAAGGACTAGACCGAAAATCACAAACATTTCCAAAAATCACAAACATTTCAAAAAGTACAAACATTTTACATAGTTCAGGGCTACTAAGTAAAGGGTGTAAGTGAAATAGGCCAAATGCAGGTGAACATTCCGACTCCATGGATACAGCTAGCCTAAATAGTATCGCCATGACAGCGCACAGCGGTTACAGTGATATCAACGTGGCCTTTCAGTAGTGAAAAACAGATTTTGATTGAGGGGTTTGATTGATATGCTGTCGACAACAACATGTCCGTGTATGAATCACACGCGAGCTTTTAGAATACATTAATTACGCTGGCGGCTAGCGTCACCTGGTTTAGACTTGTCCTATTGGACAAAAAGGGATAGATGTTGTCAGCGCCGGCAACAAACTCTAGTGAACTCTGAAGCAGAGCTATTGAAAGGAGACAACGCGGCCATGATGGATTGTTGGTGGCAGTCTGCTGGGAGAAGCTGTGTGTCTATCAATCGGCCATTGTCGTCAAGACCACCTGTGGCAAGGACACACATGCACCCTGTCAGAGAAATCGAGTGATTGGCTGTAACAGACCAATGGCCAAATCCTCCACACACACACACACACACACACACACACACACACACACACACACACACACACACACACACACACACACACACACGCGCACACACGCACTCACACACTACTTTCTTGCCTTCACAGCCTCTTCCTCTTTCTCTCCCCTGTTGTCCTGGTCAGCAGTAATAGTTATAATCTGCCTCTTCCTGTGTTATTAACTGTGTGACGCAAAGGCTTTCAGACTCCTAGACTTTGTATGACGTAGCGCAATTTGCCATCGATTCGCTTTCAAAAGCGCAGACATTTTCTCTCCTCCAAACATTTGATTTTTTCTCGCCCCTTTTTCTGGCTTTGTCATTGACTGACACTCTCCCTCCCTACCTCTCTCCCTGCCTCCCCGAGTCCCTCACACTCTCTGGACCCCTCTCCAGTCTTGCTTTTAATGAAACTGACGTGCCAACTGTAATTATATTTTCTCCGTGTAATTTCCGTGGTGATGTCACAGCTGGGTTCCCAGCCTTTTTTCTTCCCTCTCTAACCCAAAAGTGGCTGTGTGTGTGTGTGTGTGTGTGTGTGTGTGTGTGTGTGTGTGTTTGTGTGTGTGTGTGTGACGTAGGTGTTTAACACAGTCTAAGGTGTGACATCTTGAGCTAGTTCTCAGTGTGCTGTACTTGTACCCTTACCGCAGCCCCGTACAGACAGTACCGTACCTTGAGGACTAGGATAAACGTAATAATAATGGAATCTAATAAGTCTGCATTGCACAGAGACCACAATAAAGACAGATAGTAACATACTTTTCAGCCAGCAGCCTGACAACCCCTATTGATGTACAGTGGTACAGACCACGGATAACATCTATTCAGTCTCAGATCCTTCGTCACACAAAGTTTATTTTGCTGCTGACAAAAAAAGACTAAATTCCAGATATTAAGAGAAAGCTTGAATGTATATATATATATATATATATATATATATATATATATTTGTCTATATATGTGTGTATGTATCTATATATATATACTGTGTATATATATATATATATATATATATATATATATATATATATACACATATATATATATATGTATATACGTATATATATAATCATCAATTTTTTTTAGAGAGAGAGAGAGAGAGAGAGAGAGAGAGAGAGAGAGAGAGAGAGAGGGTTGGGGGGGTAATATATTTGGTTTACAAGGTTGGACACGTCAGAGAGAATAAGATACTGAAGGATATAAGCTTTTGTTCCCGGAACACCGGCAGGAGAATTGATGATGCCGGCAACCAAGGACTCCCCCATTCGTGTCTGTTCCTTGCCCAGGGCCGCGGAGTGTGTCGCTGGCGTGAGGCACACACATCCCCGCTAGACGTTGGCTGACTAGTGCCTCACATGGAACATTACGCCTATATGGAGAAAAAAAAAAGATTCTCCACAAATCCTCATGCATCTAAGAACAAACCTCAGCAAAGCCATGCTATTTTTTTAGGACTGGGTAGCTACCACAGTGCTGTTGTCACTTCATGTCTTGATGTAGACATGAATCAGACTGGGGCTCTGCACATCGGGCAGGAAGGGCCTTTGAAGGAGCCCGGGACGACACGTTAAGCATGTTCAGCACTGACCCTGAGAGTGTGCGCTGACGATAGCCCAAAACCAGCCACTTCAGAGTCACTGAACTCACCCACTTCCTTGCTGACCGGGGGGAGCACATGAAAGGTAGAGAGGGTTTTGAGGGCGAGACGAAGGGGAGGAGGAGGAGGAGTAGGGGGGGGGGGGGGAGGAGGAGCAGGAGGAGTAGGGGGAGGAATAGGAGGAGGAGGAGGAGTAGGGGGAGGAATAGGAGGAGCAGGAGGAGGACGGGGTTAGGAGACTTAGATAAGGTTTCCCACACTGTCTGATAACACTACAGTGTCTTAATGGGAAGGGACTCTGGCCTTGACGTCACACGCCGGCCCAGGGGCTGGTAGTTTGGGTCCCCGAGATTAGATTAACACTTTAAAAGAAACCGCACCTCCAGTCCGTACGCACTCTAGTCGCTGTCGACATTCATTTGAAGTTATTTGCATCTCAATTAGACAGGTGGCGTGTGTATATATACATGCACAAACCCTATATATATAGGGTAGATATATATATATATATATATATATATATATATACAGTATATTTATCCCATATATGCCCATGCTACCATTCCAATTGAGATACAATTAACTTCAAATATATACAGAGCATGCTCCCGCACACACCCACACACACAAACACAAGCCGCATGGACAAACAGACCATTCCCCCTGCTGCTCGCTTAATGCTTTTTATGAGGCCTGCAGCCGTCTGTGCCGTGCGCTCCTTCCAAAAGCTAGTTAGTTAATCAATCAGACACACTTTATTTACAGTGCGCTCAGAGGGACCTTTAAGGCAATTTGGCCCAAGTCCCAGAAGTCTTCAGCCCGGGCTAGCTGTCAGAAACGAGCCTGGCGATGTTACAGCAGAGTTTATCCAAGGTTCCATCTGAGATGTTATTTGAAACTTGTCTTTGATGTTTCTTCGGAAAGGTCAGCAGAACAATGAACCAAAGCGTTGCAGAAAGAGAGAGAGAGAGGCTGGCTGTGGAGGTGAACCCGTCGTGCAGACGTGTAATTTCACTCATCCCACGCAGATGACTGTGTGGCTACGGGATGTTCGAATAAGAATTGTTTGACAAACTTCATGTACAATACATAATGCAAAAATAATTTGAGTTAATAAACATGACATGATTCCGGTAAAATAAACTATGGAGGACAGGATCCGGTATTGTGTAACATCCCCTGGTGGTGTTTTTCCAGCTCCCAGTGAGTGTAATGAGGTTGTGTTGCTTCCAGACACCCACACTAACCTGTCGCTGAACATCCCCTACCTGGCCCCCGAGGTCTACACTGTCCCCTTCACCATCTCTGACAGCAGCTCCCCCCCTAGGAGCACCTTCATCAACCTGCCAGGTAACACACACACACACACACACACGCACACACGCACACACGCACACACACGCACACACGCACACACACGCACATACGCACACGCACACATAAACGCACGCACACACACACACACACACACACACACACACACACACACACACACACACACACACACACACACACACACACACACACACACACACACATGCTCTCACACACACACACACACACATGCTCTCACACACACACACACACACACACACACACACACACACACACACACACACACACACACACACACACACGCGCACACACACACACACACACACACACACACACACACACACACACTCACGCTCTCTTTTTCTCTCTCTCTCTCTCTCACTCTCACTCTCTCTCTCTCTCACACACGCACACGCACATACTGATTATGAACAGAGAACTGCAGTGAAATTTCCCCCTCTCAGTACTTCATTGATTGCTGCTGGTGTAATCATGTCATATTCCCTCTCCTCAGTGACAGTGTGTCCCTGCAATGTCAGAGGTAATTGCAAAATCGCCGCCAAGCAGCTACAGGGCATGCCAACCGTCCAGTCCACTGTGGGCATTCTGCTGGGGACCCTGGCAGTCATAGGTAGGCTTTTCAAACAGGGTCAATGGCTTCTAATGCCATCAGTTTATCTTGGGAATTTTACAATCAGAACGTAGGACAAAGCAGTCATTATTATTATGCCAAATGCATTCTGACCTTGTGTGTGTGTGTGTGTGTGTGTGTGTGTGTGTGTGTGCATCTTATCTGTTTTTTAGGCACTATTCTCACTGTGATTTTTGTGAGGCTGTCCTATCAGAATCCCAAGCCGCCTAGTAAAGCCAATCAGGAGAGAGTTCCCTTAAAGATGTCTCTCTGACAGGAGAGGAGGAGGGACACTATTGGATAGCGCTACCATCAGTCTGCAGTCCCGACACGCCTCCAACGTTATACTGGTGGAGAGGGTCACATGATCTACGAAGAGATCTACAATTTATAGGCAGGATGTTTTTGATCTGGCTTTAGAGGTGCCTTAGTCCTGGTCTTAATCCTAGTTTTACGTAGCGATGGCACATCCATGAGGATCTTTAGGAGTCAGTCCTCTCATATCTCTCACAGATTAAAAATCCACGGTCTGGCATTGCTCACAGGTTAAGTGGTAGAACATTTAGATTGTAAAAAAGTCTGGATCTGTTTATGTCAGAAATGAAATGTTAAGACAAGGTTACACCAGGGATGGTTTGATGATATCATTGAAGTGCTTTTAACTCTTTTATTTTCATGGCTTCTTAGTGCAACTATTTGCTAATAAGGCTACAACTTTGTTATTTATTTATTTTACTTGTCCGGTGTCTGAATAATATAAGTGTGATAATCTGGAATACTCATATTGTTTGCAAAGAGAAATCCTGCAGTGAGGTCTGCACATTTGATTATAATAACCTGATTGCTCCTATTCCTGGCCCCGCACTGTTCCCTTGATTACTTTCCACCAAACAATAAATGGACTGAAACAAGACAAAGTCCACGGCTCCACTCTGACGTTTGCTCCTTTCAGAATGCCTCTGGTGTGGAAGGAGTCCTTGAAGTCACTTTAAGTCTTTTGTTTCCCCCCTCGTTCACAGCCTTCTAATAGCTGCGAATGAACCCCCCCCCCCCCCCCCCCGCCCCCCTTCTCACTGTAATAATCAATGCTCGCCTGAATGCTTTTACATCTAATAAAGCACAGCGGGGATCATCCAGAGCGTTCGTAATCTTATTTTCAGTGGCGGCAGACCTGCTGTCTCGCCGACCAAAAGGTGACCTGGCTTACCCGAGAAACAGCGAGGGCTATATTTAGACCTGGAGTGTGATATGAATAGACCAGCAGCAACTACCGCCCTCCAAAAAAAAAAGAAAGAAACAAACAAAGGTCATGCATTTTGCCCTCTTGGCAATGTCATAAGCTACTGTTTACCATCAGAGGAGATGTTTTATTTCAACCACTGGTTCACCATTCGCCACGATAACCCTCACAGGCTCATCAGCATCCTCTCCCTTTTCCGCGGTTTGCCCTCAGGAGAGGTCGTCTGACCAGGCTAAACTGCGACAAGCCCAGGCTCTCAGACGACACTCTGCATAATGCGAGCCCAGACAGAGACGGCGGTTTTGGAAAAGCACACAGAAAGCTATAGTGTATGTTGTCCTCGCGGGCTCCGCTCCTCAAAGGCCTCTCCGTAAAACACCCCTTCAGGGTAAGCGGATGCAGCTGCCATGGGCTTCTGTTCTGTGGCCAGACTCAATGGGCCGTGATAAATACAATAGGAGAAGGCTCTCAGAGGAGCCACATCTACATGATGCACCCAGGCGCTCTCGTGTTCCAACGGGCGTTAATGGAGGCCGAGCAGAGGCAGCAGCAGCAGAACCAAATTGAATTAGGGATTTGTCTATAAATAGACTTTGGCTTATGTTTTTTTTCCAGTTAAATATAGAACATGTTGAAATGCTCGCTCAAGCTGGAGTTGACAAATGTGCACTGAATCATGTAATAGGCAAGCAGCCCTGCTTCTGCTGCGGGAGCTTTACAAGCAGTAAACACACAACACACACACACACACACACACGCACACACACACACGCACACACACACACACACACACACACACACACACACACACACACACACACACACACACACACACACACACACACACACACACGCACACACACACCACACACACACACACACACGGACATATTCAGACAGACAAATGCTCGTAAACACTCAGGACCCGACAAAAAATAACATTTATAGAGCACGGCAGCTATTCAACCCCGACGCAAGGCTAAGTTTAGTGGTATGACGGGAAATGCACTGGAAGAATAGATTGTGTCCTTGGGGAGGTCGCTTTGAAACGGGGGGTCAAACTAAAGTATCTCTGTGATGGGTTTGGCTTCTATTTTTAGCTCCTCTGTGGGATGTGGGGTTCAGCTGGCTGGAGAAGATGGATGGATGAATGGATAGGTGGATGGCTGGATGAGTGGGGGTAGTCTACATAAATATGGCTGCGCAGCAATGAGGGAAGGGGCATCGGTGGACATGAGAGAGCATTTATCACGTTTGACTGAACAGGCTGAAAGCAGAGGAAAAGTGGTCGATTCGTCCTCAACTGTTTCCATTGCGGGGTCACTTACACTGTCTGGAGAGTCTTTCCCTCTCTCCCTCTCTTTATCCCTCCCTCCACTAGCTAACATCCACTCTTTTCCTTGTTCTGAGCTCTTTCTATTTTGAGCTCTTGACGTGGAGCAAATTCATTTCGGCACCAAACACAATAATTTTTCCCTTTTCTCCCAACGGTTCAGGGCAGGGTTATCTATGTATCATCACAGCAAAAGCCCATGTTGGAAAGTCTGAAATCGTCAGGGGGGCAGAAATACCATACGGAAAAACAAAACGCTTTGCGTAGTTTGTCCACGGAGGGAATTCCCCGGGGGTTGTTTAAGGGAGTTGGAATCACATCGTGTTTGAACCGGACACTGTGTCCACTGAAGACAAAAACAGACCGAGGTGATTTGAAACGGCAAAATTGTCCATTTTGATATATCCTATGCTGGTGATGTTCAGCATTAAGGCTACTGACATCGTGTCCCTGAGAGTCCCTTTGAATGAGACGATGTCCATCCGTCATCAACCTCTTCACTTATCTGCTCTTTTTAGTTGTTTAAGGGCCGTGGGTGACCGACCTTCATTGAGTGTTTTAGCTGCGTGAGAAGCAGCTCTATGTTCCAGTCAAAACCATGCTACCCACTGGAATAACAGCACAGTTACGGAGTGGAAACATGCACACTCCGAGCGAATTCATCACCATCACCTCCACCAACAACCTTCTGCTATTTATAATACCGTTTAATCTCTCTGCTAAAGAGAGGCAGGGCCACTTTTTTTCCCCCTTTCCACCTTGATTAATATAATAGGGCTAGAGCCACTTAGAGCCTCTCCACCTCCTCTGCAAAGCCCAAGTGAACGGGAGTCGGGTGAAGGTTATAGGGAGCACCAACCCTGAAAAGCCTGATAATACTGCCTAGTACCAGTTATCCACAAGTGGTCTGATCTTATGAATATATATTTGATTCAATCAAAGGCTCTTCTAAGGACTTATTTAGATGAATTAAATACGATTGGCGTTCGTTGTGATAGCGATGCAGACAGAACAAGCAGGATATCTGCTGCCCTATTGTGTTGATTCAAGTGTTTTTGCTGTGACGCTATACGTTCCACTAGTCTGCGAAAAAGGATCTGTGTAGAAATAAAGCGACGCCTTGGCATAGCTTGTTCAGATGGGCAACTCAGACAACAGCTATTATCCACCTCACACCAACCAACCATCCTCCAGACACGTGCTCAATATTTCAACCCGGTCTTCTTAGTTCACTCACCACAATGGCTCCTACAACTGCTTCAATGCTCACTGCTGTATACACACTACGTGCCTGCTTGTTGCTGCGCACCCTTCCCACCCCAGCCTCCACTTACTTTCGGTCAGTATCTGTCAGGGGGGAATCTGCAGATGTCTTCTTTCTTCCCTTCCCATGGTTGTTCATTGAGTGTTTCAATATGACCTTGGTCAGGAAAGTAAGTAGTAGACCCTAGACGCCAACTTTTAATGCATTGCCATGCTATTTTAATGAACAGTTAAACATACTGTATGCTACAGATGCAAGTGAAAAGAGATTCCATGATGTGCACTCTGATTGTGATTTAATTTTTAAACGTACACCAACAGTCTTGATATCCTTGTCTATCAACTAATATGAGACGAAGCCAAATAAATTACTTATGCAGGCCTAACATCGTTATTTCACAATAAAAGTCCCCATTTATAGAATGCCACCTACAGTCATCGGCTTTGGGCTCCTCAATACAAGTGTGCTGATTGTAAGGTTCCTTTCCAATACAGTCACTTGTTTGTCAAGCTATTTAAAAAATTATGACTCTCAGATCTGAGACATAAACTGCATAATCGTGCTTCAAATCATTGCTGTTCTTTTAACGTTAAAAGGTCAATCTCACCTGTCAAAGAATATAAATGATTGATGAACTATTTGTTACAATACCTGAGCTATTTAGTAAATTAAGTGTGGTTAATATAAATTGCCTATGATTACTTGCATTTGGGAAAATGTCAGAGCATGTTCCGGGGCTTTCAATTGGAGCAGTAAAGGGACTCTTTGACTGGAACAGCACTTGGCTGGAGCAACTCACTGGGGCGTTATATTACATCAGCATAGCTGACAAACCACAGCTGTTGACTTTAAGATTAACAGTAAGAGTAAATTGTTTTGTTGTTTGGTACAACAGGGGGATTCACGACAAAGTACCTTTCAAATTCTGAGGCCAGTTTAACCTTTAGAAAATGTTTCTGATAGGCAATTAAAAACCTTAGCGGTTTAATTTGAAAGATTTCCCTCTGGAATAGAGGTGAGGCTCAGGAACTTGTGTAAAATCAACCCGTGGTCACTGTAGGTCACTTTTTAAAATGTCAGTTGTGCGCTGAGAAGTAATTTCTATTTTGCTATCATTAATAAAATTTCTTAGAGTAATTTACCTAAAGCATTAACGCTTTATTCCTCAGGAATACAACTGAATTAAACATACAACATAAAAATCAAATAACATAAGCAAAACTAAAAGAAAATGGAAGATTGTGATAGATGAAGTATAGCCAAGTGGATCCCAGTGAAGTGGGGCTGGTTCAGGAATTAGTTGGCATGACATGGGGGCCATGTTTCGAGACCGCCCTGACACTTAGTATGAGAAGGTGGTAATCCTTTGTTTACTAGAGACCTCCCAAATTTAGACCGCTGGAAGAGGGGCAGTGTTTTCAGCACCTCTGAAAAGTGAAAACAGCAACATAATATCAGACTGGGAAGTTATGTGTCTTAAGCTGGTCCAAGCCTAGATGGAAGATGGTTTTAATAATTAATTTGTTTTGTGTCCATGGTTTCTAGTAAAACAGAACTGCAGCCTTCATTACCAAAGTATTGCATTAATAATAAAAAAAGAAGAAGAAAAATAATAATTTTGGAAGCCAGTTGTTAATGTGAGTACTTGAGACATCAACTTTTTCTCTGAAATGGTCTTCTTTAATCTCCATAATATAAATACATACTCTATATATATGCCATTTCCTCAGACACCAGGTTTATAGGAAATAATGGAAAGAAACTACTATATATGTAGTAGTTTAAAGACCACTATTTTTGTTTGTATTTTCATTAAAATTTTCTGTCTCCTACTTGCAGAACATTTGTTTTCTGCTTTGAACAGGAAAATGAGCAGGTCTGTCCATCAGACTAAATTACAACATATTATACACATCAAATTTGGCAATGTGCGTCACTACCAATGCTATTTGCGGCATTTTGGCAGATGCAATGATAACCCTCTTACATTTGAGCTGTCAAGTCAAGAAGCTTGAGGCCTTGTACGCTGTGTGAATCAGAGGTACAGGAGTTGGCATGTAGCCGCTAATGGCCCCGCCATTTAAATCTTATAGGGCATGGGTTAATGGAACAGACCTTTCCTTTGAATCAGAGCCATTCAACAATGCAACAAAGCTACATCCCGCTTGTAGAATTAGACAAACTCTTATACACTTAAAAGTAGATGGGTTAGAATAGGACTCAGGAGACACAAATGGGAACAAATGTAATGCGACAGTTCAATAAAATGTGTCTCAAACTCAAATATAATTTTGTATTTAATCACATCAAATATTTGAGTGATTGTCTATGGAATGTGTTGGAACCATCTCATTTTAACTGTCTACTCGTGCATGTATGTAGACCACATTAAAATATGAATTTCAATACTGTATCGATTCAAATAATAGTACACTGCCTCTAGAACAGTTAACACCAGACAGTTAAATAAAATGATATGTGCATAATTTTCTTCAGCAAAAAAAGAAATGATACAAACCATCAAGTTCTTGATAACTCTATTGTTTGTTCGTCATAGGAGGAACACCTATATTCTCTCTCATGAGCGTGCTCCTCGTGGCCATTGCCACAGGCGAGAGGTCCGCGTGACTCAGGGCACAAAGCACCAAACAGCTGCGGTCTCACCGAGGGCCATGGGAACGGCGAGGTAATTCATCACAACAGGTCTAACGTGTGTCCGTCCCACAGGTGGGGACAATGGGTACCACGACACTGTTCAACAGGACAGACAGAGCCATGCCATTTAGCCTGTGGTGGGGATAACGAGTTCAAAATGACGCTTTCAATGTTTACATAACAGCATTGGGAGATTTCGTATGACCATGCAAAGTCTGAACCTTTGAAAATGAACTAGAAAATCCTGTCAACACAAACACAAAAATGAAATTTTAAAATAATAAACACAGAAGTCTTTTTTTTTGGTTCCTCTTTTCAGTGCAGTTGGTTTCTATAGTAACAAAGTGCTTTTCAAGAGAGCAGGAGATTTAATTCAGTTTTGTTCACACAGCTGAAGTAGGGCTGTAACTACTCGGGTGGTTTAGAGCTATTCCCACCCAAGGATAGCCTGAAAATCAAAGCACAAACACAATTGACTATCCACTTTTTTAGGACTGATAGAAAATGTTATATTTGAATAATATACCGGACATGAAATCCATTCATAACTTCAGTGTCTTCATATTTTCATCTGATCATTCCTTGGACTAAATATATACAGCATCAACATGCTACAGTTCACATGTATTGCATATACAGTTTATCTGCACTTTAAAGAAGAATATTTTAAGGAATACAAAACAATAAGAGAACTATTTACTACACTAAAACGTATAACCATGTCTGTTGTTCTGTGATATGTAACCATATTTCTTAAATGCCAAACAGTCCCTTCGTGATTCCCACACTTTCACCGTGACTATCTACAACAGAACATTGGCTACTCAATTAATCACTAACAATACAAATGGCAGCTCCATCCACACACTTACCACCCACGTGTCCACAAACCCTTAGTTTGGCATAAAACATGCACATACACAAGGATAAAGCACACTGTTTAATGTAGAAAAAATAAACTTTGTCCCTCACTCTGTCTTTCATCTTTCTTTCTTTCTTTCTTTCTTTCTTTCTTTCTTTTTTCTTTCGTTCTTTCTTTCGTTCTTTCTTTCTTTTCTCTCTTTTAGTCGTTATCCCCCTCCTCAGTACACGGTGACACGTTCACTTGTGGTGGTCATGGCTGCTCACAGAGCCGTGCACAGTGAGTTCACGAGTCATCGCAGCCAGACTTGAACAGAGCAACCGTTACTCACACTGCCTAACACTGTCGCCCACACACCTGACAGAGCTCCCTGCTTAAGCGATGAGAGCAGAGTAACACCTCAGGCAAACTAGCTAGCAAACACACACAAACACACACACACACACACACACACAGGATACAAGTTACCATCTAAGTGTCTGAATGAAGTGTCTAACTGTCAGCTATTTCCTCAATCACGAGCTGCTGTGGCTCTAAGTTTGTGTGGGACTTGATCCAGCCATCATGGTCCTTTGTTTCCTGTGGGGGTGTCTTTGCTGTAACCGGAAGTTAGAGACAGTCAGTCGAGGGAGGAAGATAGACAGAGAGAGAGAGCATTACAAAGATAAAACAGGTGTTGAGAGAGAGAGAGAGAGAGAGAGAGAGAGAGAGAGAGAGAGAGAGAGAGAGAGAGAGAGAGAGACAGAAAGAGCATTACAGAGATAAAACAGGTATCAGGAGAGAGCGCGAGAGAGAGAGAAAGAGAGAGAGAGAGAGAGAGAGAGAGAGAGAGAGAGAGAGAGACAGAGAGACAGAGAGAGAGAGAGCACGGCTGAGGGAGGCAGACGCTGCTGTTTCACTTTTTCCAAGAACCCAAAGACCTCTGGGCCGCAAAAGCATAGGCTCTTACCCCTCTCTTCGGGGCTGTCTCTTCAAAGTGAGTGGAACTGCCTCAACTGATGAGAGGGACTATCAGTATCAGGGCCTTGAATCTCACTGACTCTCAGTCCTTAGCAACTAGAGTCACAGAGACCCGAAAGAAGGAAAAAAACATAGAGAGAGAGAGAGAGAGATGTTACAACCTTTTCTGGTCTTTAAGCCCAGTGGCATTAAAAGCTGATCTTGGTAGTTCAGTGAGTCTTAACGTATTAAGAGCTTTGACCCGCCAGTCGTAACAGTTGCGCCTGTCGCTCAGAGCAGCACCATCACGTTGTGTCCTCTGCTTTGCTCAGCCCCGCCCCTATTGTCACAGTCTTAATGTCGGCCCAGCATAGTGGAGTAGACGTGTAGTTCTGCATGGGACTTTGGCTCACATAGACATTCACGAGGGCATGTTAGAGTGGACATGCACACTCACACAACTGCCGGCACAAGGCATACGGCGCCTGGACACATAGTCGAAAGGCTTGAACTCGACCACCAATCGTTACACTACCCGTCAATACTTACGATTCTGAAACGTTTCAGGCGCGGTACTCATGACTCCTTTAATCATTTATGCCAGAAAAAAACAATTTGGGTCACCCGATAATATGGCTGAGCTCTTCACACACACACACACACACACACACACACACACACACACACACACACACACACACACACACACTCGATGCCAGTTGATCTTGACACTGTCACCATGGACGGGTGATGAAGGGTGATGATGATGATGATGGGGGGACACAACCCCGCCTCAACATGTGACAACCAGCAGACGCCAAGACCTCAATGCAACTCAACATGAACAGTATCGACAGCCTTCTGTGTTGTTCCCCGTGTAGAAAACGGAGCCCGTTTGACGGTGACCACTGTACTGTGCTGCCTTGATACTGACCACTGTACTGTGCTGTCTTTATACTGACCACTGCACTGGGCTGCCTTGATACTGACCACTGTACTGTGCTGTCTTTATACTGACCACTGCACTGGGCTGTCTTTATACTGACCACTGCAACTGTGCTGCCTTTACACTGACCACTGCACTGTGCTGTCTTTATACTGACCACTGCACTGTGCTGTCTTTATACTGACCACTGCACTGTGCTGTCTTTATACTGACCACTGCACTGTGCTGTCTTTATACTGACCACTGCACTGTGCTGTCTTTATACTGACCACTGTACTGTGCTGTCTTTATACTGACCACTGCACTGGGCTGTCTTTATACTGACCACTGCAACTGTGCTGCCTTTACACTGACCACTGCACTGTGCTGTCTTTATACTGACCACTGCACTGTGCTGTCTTCAAACTGACCCCTGCACTGTGCTCTGTAAACTGACCCCTGCTCTGTGCTATCTTTAAACTGACCACTGTGCTGTCTTTGAACTGACCACTGCACAGTGCTGACTTTGAACTTAACAACAGTGCACTGAAAGACCCCAATCTTTTTACTCTAACAGGACATGCTTATCTCTAATCACCCCCCCCACCCCCCACCCCCACCACCACCACCGCCGCCAATAAACACTAAGTGGATGGAAAGAATCCTCTCTGTTTAATGCATGCAGCCAGCGGCTCCCAGAGGGAGGCTTAATTGTGCTGCAGGGGTCGGTACAGTAACGTAGGCTTCCTGCAAATGGCTGGCCCCAGACGGCGGTGCTTTCCCAGCCTGGGCCCTGGACTCCTCAGACATGTGCCCCCTAGAACGGTGACTGGAAAACCCTGCAAGTGGTACTGTCAACACCTGGTCATAAATAGGGTGACGCGACCGCCTCCACAGCCTTCTGGTCAGCTCGGCCTTTTAATAGAAACACTCCAGGTTTATTCACGGCTAAAGGAGGCTATTTTTGAACTTGGGGGTGGGGCGGGCTGGGTGGGACGGGGCATGGAAACTTGTGATGGTCTCCTTCGGACGGGTGACTGAGTCACCCCCTGACCTGAATGTGGTGGTGGGTTAGGGAGTGAAGGGGGTGGGGGTGTCAGATGCGGCGTAGGTGCCAACGAGCCAGCTTAAGGCCCTCTGTGATGTACTGGCGGCCAGCCAGATAGTCAGCAGACCCTTCTGTGAAACCAGGTTCCAATAATATATTATAGGGCCTGGTTTAGTACCTGGTTTAATACATCAAAAGACCCCCTTACTATCAAATTTCATTAAAAATAATTTTTTTAACTCAATGAAGTTTGGAGATATTTTATTGATATGAAGTATTCTGATCCAAGAATCAATCAGACGATTTTCTACCCACAGTGAATGTGGGTTCTGTAGACATTCTGTGTGGAAACCGGGACATGGAAAATGGCTGACAGTCTGAGTCCTTTCTTTTCTAAACTATCTCAATGATGTACACTAGTATGTCAAAGCTCCAGCTGGGTTATGCAACCCTGTCAGGCTAAGGTGTTATTGCTACAGGGTCAGAGGTCAACGTGTTGGCATGTTCAAGAGGGATCCTCAGGTCATGTGAGACAGTGGAACAAAAAAACTAACCGATTACATCTGTCAACAAGGCAGAGGTCTAGAGAAATGACAAGATCTCCAACAACACTCCCGTAAAACAGTATCCATTAATTTTTTACTCGCTCACACACACACACATATATATATTTTCTGCAGTGCATTTCCTTGAATTTTTTTTAAATAATATTGCTTCCATAATCTGGTTCGAGGTTTAAAATGGGCCTTAAGTATGTTGTGGTTAATAAACAGAAAACATAACATTTTGCTTTGCATCAAGTGGAACTTATCCTACCATAAATGAAAGTGTTTGGCTAACCACCTGCATTATACAGACTATGAAAGCAACCCACCAAATCAACATAGCGTTCAATGCTTATTACAAGAGTTAGCACCCAAATGTTTATTTCAACAAAAGTACCAGGCATTATTATCAATAGGTTTATATGACCAGGCTATAACATGGTAGTCTCTCTCTCTCTCTGTGTGTGTGTGTGTGTGTGTGTGTGTGTGTGTGTGTGTGGTTGCCGTGGGGATATCGTGGATACAGATGTCTGACTTAGGGGGCTTTTGGTGTTATACCCTGTCACCTCCTGTCATTCCTTTCCCAGAAAGCCACGTGGGTCTGCACAGTTGAGCCGGCACACGCTGTGGGCCACACCGCTTTAGAACTTTACACTGCTGGTGTCACATGCCAGGTTTGGCAATGTGTGTGTGTGTGTGTGTGTGTGTGTCTGTGAGTGTGAACGTGTTTACAGTATGTTTGAAGGATGGCATACCTCTGCTCTTAGTTAGTGCTCACAGTAGATATGACTAGATATTGCCAAGGTAATGCAATGTGAAAGCCGCAAGGCTTTTCCGTAGAAAAGTTACACGCACACACACTGTTCTTGACCTTTTTTCTTTTTTACAGTTAAACATGTTTTTTTCCTTCCCACAAATAGCCTCTAAATAATCCCGTGAGCGTTTAGGGTCAGGGTTCAGTGGCAGCGAGCAGCACGACACACCGTACCATGACCCCCATCAAACATGGACGGCCCTCGGTGCCATCCCGTGACGCCAGTCCTCCCCAGGAACAAGGTCGCAGCTCCTGAATTACCTGTCTTCAGGGTGTTTTATGGTGGCACGCCGAGCGTCTGCTGGTGGTCGTCCAGAAGCGGACCCCTTTGAGCCCGTCAGTGTACTGCTCTGGATTCAGTGACAGCTCTCATGGCGGTCTGCTCAGGCTCAAGGTTGAGCCGGGAGGCCGTGCCGTGAAACCTCTGACCCGAAAAAGAGAGCTGGCGGCTTTACATGCGTGACCATAGGAACCGCGACGACACACACAGCAGACGCCAGCCGCCTACACGCTGCTAAATAAAGACGCCTACACAGTCGAGAGGAGAAAGCGCACGTGTCACCCAGAGGGGTATTCTGAGAGGCCGGGGGAGGGGGAGGGGGAGGGAGATATTTCTGTTTTATTTTCTGACTGGGGTGACAGCGATAGATCACTTGTTGGTCCTGAAGTGAGGGGGTTGGGGGGGAGATACGAGGCCCTGGCACTGGGGGGATTTACGGTGTGTTGCCGCTCGTATCCATGGCGACGGTGTCATGACTGCTGATGGCGAGCAGATAGGCTCTGTGTGACGGCCCGTAGCTGTCCTCCTCCTCGAGTTAGCAACATGGAGTGAGCGAACGTGATTTAGGAGCACATGGACGTCCACAGTGCAGTGGTCAGGACGTTCCACTTTGCTGATAAGGAACGCTGGAGGGGACAGTCAGATCACACAGCAGATTAAACAGTGGGCCCTTGTATGGCTCACGGGTTCTTATATTGACGAGAGTTTTGTAATTTTTTCGATGATAATACAGAATCAAGTTTAGGATAGTTGAAACACCCAATCCTTGTGAGAGTCTTCGATGAGGTCTCTAATCGATTACCCTTACCAAAGGGTAAAACGAAAAACACAATAGAGAAAGATTGGGTAACGGCACAAAAAGGCCTACAAGGCGAATTTGAGTCATTCTAAATGTGAGGGTAAAAAGAATGAGGTCATGGATTGTCGGTCGACTCATGTGGCACTGATGGACCCGCTAACGACGTGTATGAGAAACATCAGGGATGAAAGCAGATAGATATCCTGATGCCAAAAATACAATCGACATTACAGTCTATTTCTGAGGCCAACGGCCGGCCGGTCTCCTTTTACACGACTCATTGATCGTACCCCCCTGAATTATGTGCTTTCTCAGGTGTCCTGAGTGTGGATAAAGCTCAATGGACGCTATATTGGGAAGATTATTTCAGAATATGTTGGGTAAATATACTCCACACACCCGGCTTCATCGATTATTCACGAGGTTACAAACAAAGTTTTCCACAGACCTCAGCACTCGGATGACAGTGGAAAGAATCAAAGACAAAGAATCACAGTGCTCAGCAAAAATGTGTGCAATTTTAAGCAAAACACAACACAGTTACTGTATTATAGGGTCAACAATCCTGATTTAATCTATTCCTATATATATTTCCTTAAGTCGTCAGAGCCTTATTGGTCTTAGCTAAGTCTGTAGAAAACAGCATTATTCTTTTCTGTATTAAGAGCTCATAGGATGTGTTACATTCCATAGTTATCATTGAACGTTCAGTTTCATAAGCGATCCTAAATCACTAAACCTCCAAAAGTAACCTCCATTCACAACATATGCTTTTTTTAATCAACACGTGCATGATCCAAAATAACAATTTTTTTTCTGAAAATAATTCTGAATGTTATGGATGTGAATATATTACCCACAGTGTTACAAAATGTGGGGTATGCTGTCACCAGGTGGCCAACTTTACACATAACACCTGTTTTACACAGGAAACTCAAACTTAACTTAACATAGTTATAAATATATACAGTATATTTCATGAACCAATTAAGTACTTTTAAAAAAAAAAATTTGTAATGAAAGATGGCTTTTCTGTAAGAGGCTTGCTGGCTGGGATTAATATAAGCGATTAAAAGTGTAATGTGAGACATAATGGTGGAAATAAATATATAAACCAGGTTACGTCTTCCAAACAACTCTCTCCCAGGACACCCTGTTCCAATCAGGGTTATTTGTCGTGTGTGTGTGTTTGTGCATCTTTGTTCTAAGCCTTTTGACAGTTGGTACAGCGTTCCGCGGTTGCACGGCTACACCGTGTGCAACATGGCGTTGTGTCAATGAAAAGGTTAGTGGAGCTTGCAGCAGCCAGGGAAGGCCAGCCTGTCTCTGGGTACTCCCTGAGAGTAGAAGCTTATTACCAGGTGTCTGGTGGCAGAAGGAGGAAATTAGGCTCAACATAATGACCTAATGGGAGTCAGGTCTGACCACCATGATAATCTACTTAGGGGACAATGTCAAACACCCACCCACACTGCAGAAATGGCGTGTGTATTAGATGGTGCGAATAATTAGGGTTGATATGGTATGTACACGTCCATTGCTTAATGGGGCGGCAGACAATGATTACCAATACATTTGGCTACGTCTCTAACCTTTACAGATTTACTGGGAGGGAAAATGAAAAATCCAGTAAAAAGACACCAGTATAAAACAATTTTGCATGCCAAATAGATCAGGTTTACCTATCTACTTTTCCATATTGCATTTTTCCAGTATGGAGAAAGGGAGTATGGAAAAGTATTGAGTTTAAAGGAGCAATATCAAATCACCACTAACATGTTTTCTTCAAATACTTATGATAGAGACACCAAAATCAATAGTTTGGGGGCTAACATCTTGACTCTTTGGCATTGCACTGGGTCAGCGGTTTGTCTCCAAGAAAAACAACCAGCTCTTTTTTTCTCCTGCCCCAAAGTGCAAGTGCAGAGGACGTTTGTCTAAACCACTGTGGCGGACCTTGTTGGGTGCTCTCAGATTTGTTGCCCTCTACTGGTTTACTTAGTAGTGGCAGTTTGTTTTACTCACAAGACTGTGGGCACCCTTTCTGGACACCTGGCTAGAGAGATATCCCTGGGTTCCTAAATGTTCAAATAAATGTATTTTCTTTTCTAGTCAACAGATTAATAAACCCTAGATGTTAACAATGTACTTCTGTCTTTCACCTCTTTTCTGTCTTTCTCAGAAATGACCAACTGGGATTATAAATTTCAGCAGATACATTTGACCTTCCATAAATCAATCGTTTTTTTCTTTGACTTAGCTACTAGCTCACCACATTTAACTCCTCCCCCGCGTACAGGAGCTAGCTTGTGTAGGCCACCCACCTCATCATATCAGCCATCCCACCACCTGGACCATCGTCATACACAGCCATATGTTTGACTTTCACAAACGCTCATTCGTGGTTACCAGGGACCTGCCTTATCTCATGGAGTTTCTGGCTAGCCATTATACTTCTGGTCACCCACCTGAAGCTTTTGGCGGAGAACATGCGGTGCTCCACCTGCAGGTCAGTGCTGAGGCTCCATGGGTACTCTACGATTGGTGCCTCTAATACGAAAGGCCACAGGTGTAGGGCACACCCAAAATGGAGACAAACGACCCGAACAAAGTGCCACTAACACAGGCTTCATTCATTAACCTTGTCATGAATGTTTCCCCTTTAACCACTGGAAATAAAGAAGCAAGTGGGAGAAAACGGACAATGATCAAGTGCAGTTTTATTAATGAATACAGAGAGCTGGTCTTCATACAGAGAAACTACTACAGTCAGTTCAGTTGAACAACATAGTAAGTTCTTTTTTGTTGACAAGGTCGAAATGAGTATATCGGTCTAAACTAAATAAATCATTCCATTGGTCAAGGTGGAACATGTGTTACCTCCCAGTATTGAAAATGATACACACATGTATGCCGACTTGTATCATGCTACGTCTAAGAACATAAAAGACTAGCCTTTAGTGTCTCAGAAAGGTACATGATATCTCTTGGTGAGCTGGCCTTCACTCTGATCCATGGAATGGGCAGCTTTTCAGGCTGCTTGCAGCAAGGTATGGAGCTGCTCAGCTCTGTATCTCATATTACAACCTAGCATTAGCGAGCCCTCTGAATAGTTCACCAATATGGATGGGAAAGAGGGAAGGGAAGATCTCCACACCAACGAGAGAGAGAGCGAGAGAGAGAGAGAGAGAGAGATGAGTGTACTGTAATACTGTCATGCCTAAAACAGGGCAAACAACTGATTAGATTAGTGTACTGAGAGCACTGCATTGCAGAAAATCACTTACCGGCAGTTCTCTTTTACACCACACCACGGCAGTAGAGAGCCAAATTAGGGTCTAATAATACACAGCATAGGCACTTACAACAGTACCTTTCAGCTCTAAATTTAAGATCTCAAAATTGTTTACAATTAAAATTATACAAATGATTAAATTAATGAAAAATATAAACATTTGATATCTTGTTCAATATCCTTTATTAATTTAAAAACCAACAAATTTCAGGTCTACATGTTACAAAAACATTGTCATTTAAATATTCCACAGTCCATGCAAAAGGATTCTTAAAAGCACATTACATAAATAAATGTAATATTTTTATTTATTGCATTTTTTAGAACACATCCCTGTCATTTACCACAGTGAATTAAAGGAATAGTTCACCATTTACAAAGAGTCTTAACAGATGTTGGAATCAGGACACAACATGGGGGCATGGATATAAATAGTGAACTATCCCTTTAAGTGCCATTTCTACATGGTGCTGCTTCCCTGCCGTTTCGTCAGTATTGGTAAAGCCTTTTCCAACTTAATCTAAATACAGAGCGCCATTATGCAAAGGTGCCATAGATCAAACCCACAGACGCCAGCGGTTCCATTAGGAATTACGCGTTGAGGGAACTATGGACTCATTTTTCATTGGACTGCAGCTACCGCGGAGAGCTATAAATCAAACCGCCTTTTTTACACTTTGGGAGCTTCCATTATCGTAAAAGCACTGGACCCAGTGAGACTGGAACAAATCAGAGATGGTCGGGCAGACGGTATAGGAGTCTTCTTAGAGGACATACCTAAAACCATAGATTTATATTTACTCAACTGTGCACCGTGCTTTTCACAAGCTCCAGTAACTTAGGCCTGACATTCAGCTCTACAACGGAGCCACCGACACGCTGCCAACTTTATCAAGGGCCAATCATTTTTTATTGAAAGAAGAAAAAAAAGAAAAGAAGAGAGTTCTGAGCAAAACGTAATGGCATCAATAAAACAAAAGGAAATAAAATACTACCAGTCAGTTCAGCTGGCTGCGTTTGCTAAGTAACTGCCAAGCCACTGTAGAATGGATGAAAATAATGCTCAAGTTTTGTAGGATTAGACTAGAAAACATTCTAGGGTCTCTAAAAGTGCTAAAAAGACGATTGTTATGTTGGGGTTGTACCGCGAGCCAGCACTTTACCTCGAACAGACCATTGATTGAACCGTTCGCCAGACCACTCCACCAACCGAGTTTAGGCAGCCCCTCCAGTAATCCAATTTCAAGCGAGTAGAGGGGATCTATAGCTCTTAGGACGTGAATCCTTCTGCCTTAACTTGGCTAAAGGCGGATCAACAGGGATCAACATGGAGAGAGAGAGAGTCCATTTAATCACCCCGTACGCAAGTTAAAGTTACAGGGTACCTGGGTCGATATGGACGGGGTATCTTGCATAATCTACCTCAGCAACAGGAAGAGGGTAAGAAAACCACCGTCAGAGCACCTTGCATAGAAACAATGGTTGCCTTGACAACGACATTCCACTACCTTTCCCTGAATGGATTGGCGAGGAAATCGGGAGGGTGGGAGGCATGGGAGGGTTGCGGATTGGGACATACGATACAAGGTGTTAACCACGTTCTCTCTCCATGGTGTTAAGCCCTGGAGATGGAATGGCTGGCACTATTTTAATGAGGATAGAGTGTGTCTACCCTTTGCTTATTAAGGCAAATCACAACAGAATCCCAGTAGAACGGTTGCACAAAATAGAACCTTGTCTTCTCGAACACATCCGACATTATGGGTTTTTCAATATCGACACTACGTTCCATCACCCAGTTCACACCGCTACATCAAAACTAATATACGCAACATGATTTCGCAGAGCCATTTGGCCAGCAGAGGGTGTTGTTAATAAAGATCATGATTCTCTACAGATTTGCTAGCAGTATCCCTCTGAATTATATATATATTTTTTGCTTTCTAAAGGTTGTGACGAAACCCAAATGCAATCAGTCCCTCTAAAATAACTATTATTTGTTACTCCTAAAGTGGCCTCTCTTGGTCGTGTTATTTGAAGGAAGCCCGCACCGTTCTGCCTTTCAGAGGCTGGGGGGGTCGGAAATTGTTCTCCATGTTTGCCCTTTGCTCCTCCTCCTCTCCATTGAAAAGGAGCATCCGGAACTTGCCCATCTAAGTTGACAGAAAAACAAGACATCCTATTAGTAAAGAGGGTAGGAAGAAAATGGATATGTTAATTGACCAAAGGTGTGCTATATATAGACATTAGAGAGTCCCAGAAGAATCAATATGGCTGAGCAAATATTACCACCTAGTGTACAAAGCAAGCTAATGTAAGTCAAACACTTAATATAATGATAAGATATTAAACTGAACAAAACATAAAACTCAGAAGTGCATCGACTAGACTGGAAGTTGGGGGAAAAAAACAATGCTCTTATGCAAGTGCACCTTTTGTACGGCTGGGTCATATTGCAGGCTTTTGACAATTAAAAGCCACAAACACACATCTAACCCCGCTGTCCCTCCATCCATCACGTTAATCAGCTGAAATGGATCAAAGGCTTGAGGTCTGGAGTCAGGCACTGGTGGGCCTGCTCCTACACCCCTATCCCCCTCCAACCAGACCCCTTCAAGCCCACGGGCCCAACTCTGCAGATGGCATGCCAGTCACTGGACCCTAGCAGACTCGCTAATTAAAGTTCCTCTATCCACGGGATTGTAGCGAGAGAGAGAGAGAGAGAGAGAGAGAGCGAGCATGAGAGAGCGAGCGTGAGAAACAGAGTTTGTGAAAAAGAGAGAGGGTCTGTGTGACCTTGCACTGAAACAATCCCAGCAAGGTCATCTCAGGGGGGAACCGGACAAGGCTTGTTCTACAGTCGGTCAGGCTGCTGGCCAGTTCTGCTGCTGGCCATTCTGCCTGCTTCCCTTGTAAACAGGCCACAAGCTGGGCTAGAAAAGCTTAGCTGCTTAAGAGGCAACATACAGGGCACAATCTGCGACCTGGTTACTACAGTCAGTGAGTGTATGTAACCGAGAGCGTTTTGATAATGGACCAGGGTAGAATTGCAAGAGCGCCAGATTTCAGCAGAGATAATCTTGTTGTAAACACGATCAGTGCTATTAGGTTGCAATAACACTTCATAAAGGGATATTATATCCTTTCAGGCAGAACTCAATATGAAGGTTATATCTGTATTACCCAGATACCCATTGTTCAAAAGGATTGGAGCAAATTAAATGTGGTGAACAACAAAGAGCCTTGTTTTAATTTCATGTCAACAAGAGAGAAGGAATGCAATGTTCCTGTAGCTGTGACTAGAACTACAAAGAAGTCTTTCAAATCTAAGGTTACTGGGATTATAGGCCACAATTTGAGCACTCAAACGGCTCACTGCTCAGTCTACTCTGGCAAGGCAAATTAGCCTTACCCGGGAATTTCATTGCATTTTTCAAATGGGTGGTCAAGATGAAAAATAAGTCAAATTCAACCACGGGTTTCTGGAGAAATTCATATACCCATTAGAACAAAAAAAAAATCAATGTTAATATTGATTAACATTTAATATATGTTCTATGAACTTTCTCAATATTGATGTGTACAACCAGTACATTTACAAGGTCAGTTTGGTGGGGCGGGGTGCCAGCGGCCGCTAAAATGGTAACCACATAGGACACTTCTCAAGCAGCATTTACATGCACATTTACATACAGTGGTTCTTAGCATGGTGTGACCCAAGTGTGGCATGAATCCTCCAAACTTTAATTTCAATAAGACCACAATATTTACATAACTTTACCCTAGAGTCGGACTGATGAAAGCCAATATCTCCAAGGACAAACACAATGTGCTGTGAATTTGTTTTTGCAAATAAAGGAGGAGAAAATTTAAAAACTAACCATGAAATATGACTAATTTAGTCCCTTAAGGGTGTGGATGGGAGCACCACATAATTTCAGCGTGTTTTGTTTTGACACGAATGATTCCTCTGTCATTCTGACCCTCGGTTTTATTTCTAGATGATTCTCCTAAACACAGCTCCTCCCACCTGTTTTTCTGACACTTTCATAGGCTCCTGCAAGACGATCCAGGTGACACTTTCATGCAGAGGGGGAGTGGTCAGTGACCCAGGGTAGGTCCAGAAATTGAGGTTGCTCGGTAACAGGCACTTTGGGTTGAAACCTTGAAAGTCGGCAACTTTTCCCTGAGAAAAAGAAAAAAAACTACTTTACACAATCCGAAAACGATAAAGTCATAAATGTCAAACTCATAAAAAAGATTCTCTTTAACTCACCTTAAACTTTACCATGAACAGAGCATCTGTGATGGTGTGGAGCCACCTGTGCTCGTCACCAATCTTAAATGAGAACAAAAGAGCCAAACAATGTTGCTTTGTTCGTGCATTGTTATAAAGTGCGTGGCGAGAAAGCCAATGTTTTTGGCCTTTTACGCAAAAAGGGTGAGGCTCCATTAAGGATATCTGAGACGGTAGATACTGCAAGCCTACAGGGTGGATGGAGTATGGCTATACGATGAGTCACCCCTCACCTCTAAGAAGATACCGAGGACAGCGAGACCATCGGGGGCCGATGCTGCCTCCCCAAACGACTTGTACTTAACTGCATTCCAATGTACCAGATGAAGCTGGGAAAAGTGAGAGAGAGAGAGAGAGAGAGAGAGAGAGAGAGAAGTAAGTATCTGAGGAACATGTCCCGACCAGTTCACCCACTGCTCGTGTTCGGGCCAATAAAATAACCACCAGGACCTTTCCGTCTCATTCTTACAACATTAAGCACTTTTCCTTGACTGGTTGCTCTGATATCTAGTGTAAGTAGTGTACAGATATGGGTACGATGAAACATGCCTTATTGCTATACAATTAAAAGGACAACGAAAATAACCTAACCACTGAAAAATGATATCTTGACGTTCTTACATTTCAACCAGTGGTGTTTATCGTTGACATACTACATATATTAGGCTTACCCGGGAAAATAAATTCCCATTTCCAAGTTAATTTGTTTACATTTACTTTATGTCTGCTTTTGTATCCTCCACCTGGTCAACAACGTTGGATGTCTGTGAAATAGCTCCTCGCACAATCCACACTTGGACCATTTCTGAGCCCTCCCACTTACCTCAGAAGCGTAGGTCTTCCCGGACACAGTGTGCTCGGAGCCATGGCCTCCCTTACCGCCCCAATGGAAGTGGAACTGCTTCAGACGGTAGGCATTTTCCAGTGGACCACCCCTGATGGCTGGAGAATGGAAAAAGAGTGAGTCTCTTTCTCAACCACCCTCACACACACACACGAGAAGCTGGCTGGAAGTAAAAGTCTGACACACACACACACACAAACCTTTAACTGCTCTGATGCCATTGTGAATGTCAGTGCCATGCTATACAAATCACTATATCAATATTGTCACTATGGGGCACTGACATGTTAGAGACACCCACACGCACACGTGTGTGCGTGCACACACACACACACACACACACACACACACACACTTCCTTAAACAGTTTGTGAACCTGGCATCAGCCAACACAACCATTAAATCCCTTACCATAAGCTGAGTCAGCTGACAGACTGGCACTTACATTACTCAAGCAGCAGACTACCGACTGCACTGTCATTAGGCTTGCATCCTCCAGTCTAGTCTTGCTTCCTCCAGTGTGGCCTAGCATCCTCCAGTGTGGCCTAGCATCCTCCAGTGTGGCCCAGCCTCCTCCAATTAGTCTATACTGTCAAACGCCATTCAGCTACTTACATCACAAACCTCAGTGCTAATAATGTCACCATAATATCAGGTATACAGGCATAAGACTGGCATTCCTTGTAACAATCTAATTAGCTTCACATGAATTATTCACCGTAACCTTTCTTGGACAGAGCGGTGTATTGGCAGCATAATGGCGTGCAGTGATATGGACGTGAGCCGGTTACAATGCCCTTCAGTGCATTAGAGGCACAGAGCCTGTCAACGAGGTCGCGTTCCTCTGGGGAAGGGATTGGCCATCGCGCTAATCTAATTGAAAGTCATTGGGTTGAGGCAACATGGCCTCTTTTCCAACCTCATGGCAGAGAGCTCCCGGGGAACACACACGAGAGGTAATTGACAGAAGTCTTGTCTGATAGCCCTGTAGCCAGGCCAAGCCAAACGTGACACATGTTCACACACACACACACGCACTCACGCACGTTGTTGTAGCTCCCTTCTAAACTGGTGGTGCCTTGACGATGAACACTGCTCGTGAGTGAACTACAGTGCTAAAGCATGGCGGAGCCTACTGTTCCATAACTCAAGCCTCATTGGGTCTATTTGCTGTGGCTTAGGCGACAGTGTAGGCCAAATGACGTGCTCAGAGATAAACACCTCTGCAAAACAGCCACATCTCCAAACGTATCATTACCATAAATACTAAGAGGTTAACATGGACCCACCCAGTGCTAAAAGAAAATAGGATCTAATAAGCCCAGGACCTGGTGGTGTTATTAAGAGAACACTTAAACATACAAATGACTTTGTGACAAAAGAAAAGAGACCAGTTAACCCTGTGTCTTTTGTGTTGGTTTAGGCTTATGTGACTCCAAGCATGAATATAAATGTATATGGTCACATGCACTTGGTTTGTTGCACTCTTCATAAATCGACTTCTTCGTGACTTATTTTGTACACTGCAGCATAGGTAGTCTCCCATTAGCTCAGCTCCGCATACAGCATGTTGGGTACAGTATGCCCCACACAACACTACATTCTGTATATTACGTGTATGGGCATTTATTAGATAGTGACCGTGCTTGTGCCCTTGGTCACCAGAACCTCGTCTTCAGGCAAATACAATCCCTCTGTCAGCATAAGCATTTGAATGGACGGTTTCCAAACCCGGCCAAAACTATACTGGCAATTATTATTACCCCAAATAAAAAGAAAAAACCTCTCTCACAGTTTTTCTAACCAAATACCGTAACGTAGAAGGTTATAGATAATTATTCTTAATAATACCTAATAGTTAGTACAAAAACTGCATTGGAAAGTGTTCAAATTTTCATATAACAATTAGTATATGTATTTATAAGCCTTTGTATCGTTGCTGACTAACATGCAATAGCAACTGTAATCCGTGTGCCATCCTTTAGTTTATACATCTTAAAAAAAACATGTCCAGTTTCTCTTTACTGATACACCCTCGGAGATCACAGGCGGTAGCCTAGAGGGGACTAGACTTTATCACCACTTACAACTTTACTTCAAGTGACTCATATTGCAGTTTCAAGATGAGGTTTCCAGGTGAATAAATGACAGCTCAATACATACATTGCGAAATTGTCGAAACAATACGAGCATTGCCCTTTGCTGAATTTGAAGGTGAAGGTAAAATTGATATGGTGTGCATGTCAGGAACAACACCTAAATCCAGTCAAAGTACGGTGGCCCTGAGTGTCCAATGCACTGCAAATAGACAAAACACAAGCAATTCAGAAAACATTACACCAATTTGACAACACATGCGCAGCATTTAAAAAGCGCATTTCTGTAATGTGCTGTGTTTTCTGTATTTGCCGCTTGGTTCTGTAATGTGTCTTCTGCACTTGCTGGGCATTTCTGTAATGTGTTGTCTGTACCTGCAGCGGGTTTCTATAATGCGTTGTGTTTTCTGTATTTGCTGCGCGTTTATGTAATGTGTTGTGAGAATTTGCAGCGAGTTTTCTAAATGCTTCGCATTTGTTGTCGAATTGATGTAGATGTTTTCTTAATTTCCTTGTGTTTTGGCCTCTCATGGCCACCTTATCATATGGTTTTAAGTGACTAATTAAAGGAGGTCAAAGGTAGCACTTACTCCACACCGACAGAACATAAGTTTCTAACCTGACCGGTCGTCGGAGTCATCAAAGTCCACAACCACAGAGTGTCCATTGTTCATAATGTTGATGGAAGTGCACTGGTCGTAGGAGAGGAAGATGGGAGGAAGACTGACGTCGTAGGTGGCCTCGGAAGGGACTATGTGGATAGGAGACTGACGGTCGCCCTGGGCGATCGGGAAGTCTTTATGCCAGGCAGACGGACCTTTTAAAAATATAATGACCCATTATAGGCACGTCTTCACAAAAATAAACACGAGTTTTTGGCAACAGGCAACACCAGCAAGAAATGCACATGAATAATTTATATAGGCTACTCATCAGGGTTTACTTCTGAGATTGAAATTGATCCAGTGTGACTATCGAGTGAGCGAAAGTAAAATAAGTAAAACTAATTAAAACCATCAAACACTTCATTTGAATTCTTGTGCACCCATAGGCTAATTTCCAAACAGCTTAAACTATAAGGATTTCACACTCCGATGTGTATAGGAATTTAACAAGTGCGTGTTTGCTTTCAAAGCCAGAACCTAGCGGGGTCAGTTCGATATCGTTATGCATTCCCTTGCTCTTAAACTAATGAATTGTGCAAAAAGTGCCCCAATAATGGTTGAGGCGCAACCATTATTGCATATATATGGGCTAACCTCACTCACATAAGCAGTCGTTGGTAAAGTGGTTAGCAATGGACAGGGACAAATAGAAGGACACATCTGCATTAGGATTTTAGAAGAGGATGAACGCTCGCAGGTGTAGCCTATTGAGATGTGGTAGCCACTTGGATGCTGTCTTATTCCAGGTTTTAAAAATTCCAAACTTACCATTATCTTCTCCATATCCCCAATGATTCCCTGTCATTTTGCCTTTTTATGAGAGTCGATTCAAAATTTATATTTAATTCCGGCAGCACGTCTACATAAATTAATGATATGGTTCACAAGCGTGCGTTCAATGTTGACGTTCTGTAATAGCTGAGGTTGGGAATGATGACTGACATTCGGACAGGACAATTATCCCTTTTGACACGCCCATTTTAAATCCTCTTATACCCTAGGTGGTGCTGGTCATTTGCATGTGAAGACAATTCTGCATTTTGTTGTTATTAAAATAAAATATGACAAAAACCATTAAGTTTGGTATTGTCGATTTTATACATATAGCTCATAAACCCATTACAATTAATTTAGCCTGCAAACTGAAAGGCTATTAGTCAATGTCAATGTTTTGTGTTTATTATACAAACCAGGCTATTGAATAACCTAAATGAAACAATTTTAACACTTGTCAACCAACAATAAGTCATTAAATAAAAACAAAATGAAAAACTCTGTATGTCTCATTGGGGTTAAGACACCTAGAACACCTGCACAGTGCACCTGTACGACCTATATGCATTTATTAAGCGAATTGCTCTCTCTAGTGGCCGTTTCGATTGATGCAAGTGCAATCCCCAATTGTACGTCGAATCTGCGAGTTTGCCGTAGCACGAATCAGTCGCAGAACTAGGTTAGCCAGCCTGCTAGATTTACGCTACATTTAACTAGCCAACGTTAGTGCTGGAAATTTCTCTGTGAGCTAACCATGGCAGCAACTAAGGCTTCTAAAGAGCAGAAATATGACAGGCAATTAAGGTAACATAACTCTTCAAAGCTACGTGCTTTTTGCAAATAGCAGTGTTTACATTGCACATTGCATTTAATGTACGCTACAATTCCAAACTAATTCGAGCCATTTAGCCGGCGCTAGTAGTAATCAATTAGATCATTGGTGTTGATTGCTTGTCAGCGAACGATGGCCTGCTTTAGTTTCAGTGTCCCCCTCTCGTATCGCATCTCTCTGCTGGCTGTGCTGTATATGTGTGTGGTACCTTAACGTTAGCATGTTAGAAAATGCCAAATGGTAGCTAGCTAACGCTCGCTAGCTTTTTTGTTGTTGCAGATATACACCGTTAAACTAGCAAACTCTAGCTGGCATTATTTTGAATGAGTTGGGGGCGTGGAAGGGGTGAGGGCAACCACGTCAGTTGTCATTCCTATTGATTTGACAAATATGTTTATCTTGTTGTGTTAGACGCCAGATAATTTACTGTACCAACCGATGTCTTCTGGTTGAGGTTATACTTTTTTGTGAATGCAGTACATTGTCATTTATGTGTACTCTGTGCTTGCAGACTGTGGGGAGACCATGGTCAAGAAGCCCTTGAAAATTCCCATGTATGTCTAATCAATGCTACTGCCTCTGGGACTGAGATACTGAAAAACCTGGTTCTTCCAGGTAAAGACTAAATCATATTGTTGTTCCTTTTATCTGGCATGTGTTTCAGCGCAGATAAATCAATCAGGATAATTTTTATTTACCTAAGTAAATTACTTGTGTGGATGGTATGGAGCATTGAATCCTGGTTGCTTGTCGTGGTAGCCGTAGGTATGCTTGTGTTTTCTTTTATGGGTTGTTCTTTTATGTATGTTTTTTAAAGGCATTGGAGCGTTCACTATTGTCGATGGACACAAAGTTTCAGGGGAGGATGTTGGAAACAAGTGAGACCAAGCCCCATATTGTATGCTTCATATAAGATCCCATGAGATAGTCATTTTATTTAATTATGGTTCACAATATAATTGTCTGTCCACTGTCCAATCTCTTGCAGTTTCTTTCTCAGCAACAACAGCATAGGAAAGGTATGTACTGGCTATGTCATTCTTTTAGCGTTTCTTTGTCATACTTCCATCATTTGAATCCATGACTGAAAGTGTGTGTGTGTGTGTGTGTGTGTGTGTGTGTGTGTGTGTGTGTGTGTGTGTGTGTGTGTGTGTGTGTGTGTGTGTGTGTGTGTGTGTGTGTGCGCTGCAGAACAGAGCACAAGCCGCCACTGAGCTTCTACAGGAACTGAACAGTGATGTTTCCAGCAACTTTGTTGAAGAGGTGTGTGTTTTCCAAAGTTATTTTTGTGGAAGGAATTTGCTCCCTTAACGTTTGTATAAACCCTTCCTGACACGTAAGTGAATGTTATGCATCCCTTTTGCAAATAGAAATATGTTGCAAATATATATATTTTTTTTTTTACAGATGCAAAATTAAAGCCAATAATTTAGCACCATAAATTTCTCTCTCCAATTGTCTTCTAGAGCCCAGATAGGCTCTTGGACAACGACCCGGAGTTCTTCCACAGGTTCACTCTGGTTATCGGCGTCTCGCTGCCAGAGAGGTAAAACACCCTTCAATGGCACCTGTCAATGGCAACCTCAATGGTAACGTCTGCGTTGGGATGGAGTGGATGTGTGACATTACTGTTGTTTTCATTTATTCTTTCCCGAACAGTACCTGTCTGCGACTGGGCTCGGTGCTGTGGAGCGCCAACGTACCTTTCCTGGTGTGCAGAACCTATGGCCTCATTGGCTACATGAGACTAGCGGTCAACGAGCACACTGGTGAGTACTATCAACGAACAACGCCATGTAGAGATGACTGCACTACTGCGTCGGCTGTATAATCCAATCAAATTAAATGTATTTGTATAGCACATTTCATACACATCAGCAATTCAGTTTGTTTTACACAAGGCAAGCAGGAAGATACAAAAGACCACGAAAGAAAGAAAAAACAATTGTAATGAAATCGCTAAGAAGGAACAATTCAGCCAAATTCAATGAAGAACATATACGTTTTTAATCAGGATTTAAAAGTAGTCAGGCTTGGAGCGATTCTTAGATCTTCTGGAAGTTGGTTCCAGCTATTTGTTGCGTAGTAGCTAATATGTACAGTGGTTGACTGGCCCACTTCTGATGGACCGGGCATTGGTAAATATATATTGGGGAGTACTCCCACAAATCCCTTACCACCGTCATAGAATAAAGACACAGTCTTATCGCAGGCTCTAAGTGATCACTCTGTTGTCCTCTCCCAGTGGTTGAGTCTCACCCGGACAACGCCTTGGAAGACCTGAGGCTTGACCAGCCTTTTGAAGAGCTCAAGGACCATATCCAGGCATATAACCTCTACAGCATGGAAAAAAAGGTGTGTTTCTTAGAGTTACATGTATGAATGTGTTTTTTTGTTTTGTTAAAAGTGTATATTAAAACCAACTGCTGTTTGACCCTGGAGGATAAAAATAATGTGGTAAATGTAAAAATAAAATACATAAAAAAAATGATACAGTACATGTTTTGCTGCCGGTGTTCCCCAGCTGATCCCTGGTCAGTGCAGTGTTCTCCATTTTGACGGTTTGCATCACCGATGTTGTTCTCCTCTGTCTGTCTGCTAATCTGCAGGATCACAGTCACACCCCATGGATCATCGTTGTTGCCAAGCACCTGGAGAAATGGCGGGGCGAGGTAAGACCTAAAGTGACCTCAGCCTCCCACAAACACATCCCTATTTACTATACATGAGAAAGTGGGGAAAACTTGGAACCTAAATTCAAGATTGATGTTTTTTGTGCAACGTTTTTTCTCTGATTTGTTTTAGCACAATGGTCAATCACCGAAGAATTACAAAGAGAAGGAGGCCTTCCGACAGTTTATACGGGAAGGTATTTCATCAAGGTGTCTCCTAACCACCTGTAGTCCACCACACACAGACACGGGCCTTCCATGGTGTGCCAGTAGTGTATCCCTTACAGAATCACTTCTTCCATATCGTAAACACATGTAGGTAGATGAGTGTGAGCGCTTGTGGTTTTCTTCGTCTCCAGGGATCTTGAAGAAGGAGAGCGGCATGTCGGAGGACGAGGAGAACTTTGAGGAGGCCGTTAAGAACGTCAACACGGCGCTAAACCCTACTAAGGTGGGGACACACAGCCCACCTGATTAGCCTTTCCCTTCACCTAATTCCCCACAGCGCTGTTGAGCTCATACCTGCTCCCTTTTCATAGATTCCTAGCGCTATGGAGGACCTCTTCAACTGCGAACAGTGTAACAACATCACTTCACAGGTGAGTTCCAATGCTATTCCCCTCAGTATATTAGCAGGTTCCAGTGGTTGTCAGTATAACGTTGTGAAGGTTGAAATGCGTGCGTGCGTGCGTGCGTGTGTGTCTCTCTCTCTCTCTCTCTCTCTCTGTGTGCGTGTATGTGTGTTTCTCTCTCTGTGTGTGTGTGTGTGTGTGTGTGTGTGTGTGTGTGTGTGTGTGTGTATGTGCGTGCTCTCCAGACGGCCCCGTTCTGGGTGATGCTGCGGGCGTTGAGGGAGTTTGTCCAGAAGGAAGGTGGGGGCAGCCTTCCTGTGCGGGGCTCCATCCCAGACATGATCGCTGACTCCCAGAAGTTCATCAACCTCCAGAATGTGTAAGTGAAGGGAAGCACAAGGGCCGTCGCCTATGAAGACTATACTGGTTTCATAATTTAAAACATTTTCATTCAGGTGAGATTAGTGAAGTTATTTTGCTCCTATAGTGGCCTGGGGAGGGGATACATTCTTTGTAAATAAGAGTGACCTACCCGTATATTTCCCTGACCAGGCAGGATTCTTCATTAGATTGCTTTATAAGCTTATAAAAAAGTACATCTCGGCGCTGCTGCGGAGTGCTTAGTCAGGTTAGTGGACGAGAAACGGAACACAGAGTCCTTCTCAGAACGTCTAAATGGAGGACCAGCACATCAGTCCTCCTCATATGATGCTGTCTGGGACCCTGCGTCCCCTAACCTAGTTAACGGACACATGGGAGGCTTGTGTGAGATCCATGTCGGGACCATGTGCCGTGGGACTTATCCAGACGTGTGTGTGTGTGTGTGTGTGTGTGTGTCCAGTTACAGAGAAAAGGCCATGCAGGACGTCGCGTTGGTGTCCAAGCATGTGGAGTCCCTGCTGCAGTCGGTCGGAAAGGTATGCAGACTGTCGTGAGACTTAATGGTTGTAATTGAGTTGAACGTAATGGCAACGGGACGTACGGAAGCCTGTTATGTTGTTCAACGAATCGGGACGCCATGTTCTTGTTGCATGGATGTGAAGCTCTCTCCTTTGGGTGTTACGGACCATTATAACTGACTCTCTCTATTTCTGCCCAAGCCACCAGAGAGCATAGCCGAGCAAGACATCAAACAGTTCTGTAAGTCCCCCCCCCCCCCCATCACCACCACCATGCTCCATTCAATCTCACTCATTCACTCGCTCCAAGCTTCTTTTCACACTTTCACCAATAACCAAACATGCACAAACCTGCACCACCTTTGGATTTGATTTTATAACAGAAATGTGTAGTGAAAGAGATATTCAACTTGAAACTCTGAGCTAATTTAGCGTAATATATTACCCTGTAATTTGTTTTGTTTTGTTAACTGCACGGTTTAATGTTGAACATGTTACATCACGCTTACCATCACGTTCAGAACTCTGTGTGTGTGCGCTTGTTTCGGTGTCCAGGTAAGAACGCCGCTTTCCTGCGGGTGGTGCGCTGCAGGTCTCTTGCTGAGGAGTACAGCATGGAGACCTTCAATAAAGATGAGATCAGTAAGTAGCACAAGACCAAGCGCTCCCCTGGGACTGGGACCTGGTTCAATGGGTGGTAGTGTAGACTTTGCATGACGTGCACTTGCACTAATCTCTCAACGTGTGTTTGCCGTGTTTCCCCTCAGCTTCCTGCATGGACAGTCCTGACAGCGAGATGGTCCTCTACCTCATGCTGCGCTCTGTCGATCGATTCTACCAGCAGCACTCGCGCTACCCAGGTAAGACTGGGCTAGACCTGGTTAAACCACTTAGCTACCCATGTAAGACTGAGCTAGACCTGGTTAAACCACTTAGCTACCCAGGTAAGACTGGGCTAGACCTGGTTAAACCACTTAGCTACCCAGGTAAGACTGAGCTAGACCTGGTTAAACCACTTAGCTACCCAGGTTAGACTGGGCTAGACCTGGTTAAACCACTTAGCTACCCAGGTAAGACCGAGCTAGACCTGGTTAAACCACTTAGCTACCCAGGTAAGACCGGGCTAGACCTGGTTAAACCACTTAGCTACCCAGGTCAGACTGAGCTAGACCTGGTTAAACCACTTAGCTACCCATGTAATACTGGGCTAGGCTTTGTTCACCCACTATGTTTGATTGTCACGCGCTGTGTGTCGTGGGTTTGTCTGCCAGGAGTGTATAACTACCAGGTGGAGGAGGACATCAGCAAGTTGAAGCTGTGCGTCAACAGTCTCCTGCAGGAGTACAGCCTCAATGTCAACGTCAAGGACGACTACATTCACGAGTTGTAAGTTCACTCTTCCTCCCTCGCGGTGCCTTTAGGCCCGGGGTTTGAAACCCTGAAGGACTCAGAGCATCTGCCGGGTTAATTACATTGTGTTCCGTTGAGCCGGGCGCTGGCAACTGAAGCACAGAGTCACTCATTAGTCTGTCATTTGTTTCCCCCCCCTCGTTGTCTTTCTCCAGCTGTCGCTACGGTTCCGCCGAGCCCCACACCGTCGCGTCCTTTATGGGAGGTGAGGTGGTGTCTGCGCTCTCCAGACCTCTGGAGATAATTATTCTTTGTTGTTGTTGTTGTTGTTGTTTTTTTTACCCACGGTTGATCTTCTCCCTCTTCTCCACTTCTTTTTCCACGGTGTTATTCCCCCCCCCCCCCCCCCCCCCCCCCCCCAGGCTCCGCTGCTCAGGAGGCTATCAAACTCATCACTCGTCAGTTTGTGCCCTTTAACAACACGTTCATCTACAACGCCATGGTCCAGACCTCAGCCACCTTCCAGCTGTGAGGAAACACACAGCCTAGCTCTCACACCATGTATTCACAAAAAGGTCTGTTATAAAGAAATAGCTGAACATGGAATAGTGGACAACATTGTTGAAAGTAGTGCTAAAAGCACTGTTTTTCTTTAAAGCTGTTTTTACCGGTTGATTTTGTACACCTACTTTAAAATATGAAGGGCACAAAGGATGGACTCGGCAGGGATTTGTAAGAGGTTGACTGTATCCTCAACGCAGCGAAAGCACTTGTTACTTTTCTGAAATAATTTCAAGCGTATTTTGTCTTTTATTCATTTTTCCTTCATTGGACTTGCAGAAGAATAATATTGTGGCTAGCAGGATTTGATGTTGTTTCTATTCTGTTCTGTTTTGTTCAGTTCATAGGAAGCAGAAAGTGACACTCTACTTAGATGATTGGTCAGGGGAAGTACAAACTCTTATTTTGAAATATGCTGAGAATCTGTGGATCCTAAAATATAGAACTGCTTATTCAGTGCTGAAATCCTGTTGTTTTGAGTTGATCTCCAAAGTGGTATAACAAAGTTCACAAAAGATTCATCCCTTGTATGTCTCTCTGACACCTCTGGTCATTGTAGTCTCAAAGTTGTAACAGTAGCCTATTGTCTCTGTTGAAATCTCCAATTGTTCATGCTGTCCATATCCTATAACTTATGTTTTACAAGTCTTTTAATAAACATAACCGTATGAGAACGTTTTTTTGTATGGGTGAAGTCTGGCTGTTTGAACCAAGAAAACATGTCTGGCCACAAACTATTTAAACTGTATTTGTTTGTTTCTAAAGCAAGAATGAATACTTTTCACAACTATTAAAAATGTGTACATTTTTTGGTGTTTTTGTGTTCTTTTTCACCTACAGCCAGCCCTGGTAAAGTAGGGAATTGAAATGAGCATCTTAGTCTTTGCTCCATTAATATGCCACCAGACTATTCCTTCACACATGCGGTCTGAATTTGTCAATCTCTGTATGAAACGTTACCTCTCTGGCAGGATCATTGGTTTGCTAATAAATGGAAAATATTTTAAGATATGCTGTAGAATGTTATGCTCTTGAGTGTGCTCTGTTTGTGTTAAGTTAGATCCATTATAAGTGTATCTTAAAAATATTTCACATGGTTTGAAAAACACGTCTTCTTTTTGCCCTTCTATTCCAATACCCAACAGCAGAGGGGGCCCTTCTCCAAGTTGTTGCGTTAAATCCAGACAGCAACATGCATACATAACCTGGAAGGCAGGCTGCTGTTGCAGAGTGAATCATTCCTGCTGCCTATAGGGTCTCGGGACTGGGCCTGATATGATTAGCTCTACCATGTTAATGAGAAGCCTGCCACCTTGATTAGTTACCATCCAATTGTTTCGTAATGTTTGCCTGTCAGTTGCGTAGTCAGACGAATGATGGACAACGCTCATGGACCATCGTTGTGTACATACGATCTGATATGTGTGTCGAGGGGTCCAATTATCCGAGCTTGCCAGGGTGTATTGAGAAGGTCACTGTTATGTAACTGTGGAGGGCACAGACATGTTTTTCATTGGTTGTGTTTTGCCTGTAACAGCAGCTGACACAGGGTGCTTAGAAACACAATAGACAGAGGAACACTAAACTGTTCTAGTGTGGCTAAGGCATAGTGAGCTAATCAAAATGAAAGAGTGAGAAAACGAACGGGAGATTGTGGAAGGCTTTTTGCACTAAGTGCCTTTGTTAACACTATTGAATTGGTATTTTTATTGCATTTAAAATATACAGTGTTTGACAAAACCTAATTAAATAATTGATGGTAGTGATTATTAGAATTTTTATTTTATTTTATCTACACTGCATCAGTTGATGTTGTAGAGGTGACATCAGTGGCTTCACAGCAATGCCCATCTTCTCCTAGCAGTGAGTGTGTTTTGCTTCAATGAAGTCACGGCGGCATACATTTTAAAGATCTGAAAAGAAAGAAGGACGATTAAGAAATCTTAACATTTGTGATACTGTTACAATACTTTTTTATACTAATAAATTTGTTATTGTTATTATTATAATGATTACATTATTGTTAGTATTATGTTTACCTCCAGTAGCCTACTATTTTAATATGTCACTAATAGAAGACACAGAGATTGGCGTTTATAAGTCTTCATGAGTCTAAAATGGGCCCACAACCACAATTTTGCCTAGGGCCTGAGTCCAGTCCTGAGGATAATACAGAGCATGTATTATAGGCCGCCAAGAATGTCTCTAGTCTTTTCCTAACTGGAGATTTCATCTACTGCCTCTTAAGATTATCATGTTTTGGAAGGCTTGATTCACTCTGGCTTCAGTCGAGTGTGCCAGCACAGTTAGATCAAGAGCCATATCGAGAATAAATTACTCAAAGCTGAAAACCAAAGCATGAATATATAATAATTATTACAAAAATGTGATAGGAGTATGAGTGGTGTGACTGTGGACATCATATCCAGCTCTGGTCTGCTACATTATTTACTTTTGATTTGATATTTTGCCTCACCAGGCAGCCAGTAATTTGCCAGGTAGGTGTTGCAAAGAATAACGTACCGCACATCCTTGACATTATACAGATCAGTGATCAGTGATCAGCATACAACTTCAATCTGTCATTTGAGTCGTTGTACTTCCAGTATCACAAAGCGAGATGGTTCAGTTTGTGCGTTGATAAAACATCCTTCCACCTCAGCTGGACACCTGTGTGTCCATGGCCCAGCTTTCCTACGTGTTTCAGAGGTGCCTGGTCCATTTTTTTTGACTCCCTCCTCTCTGGGTTGGAAAGGGGCTTTGCCAATCTCCTCAAGGCTGACCCAGGGGCCTCGGCATCTGACAAGCAGCCAGCTGGTTAGCTCAGACACAAGTAGACCTGGGTCAAGTCCTCTCTGAAATCCCCTCAAAGTCCTTCCAATTGGACCTTGATGTAACATGTCTGGGAGTGTGTTGCTCTTTAAAGAGACGATCCCCCCGCGAGCCTCAGACACAGCATGAGGTTGGAGGGGAACATCGCTCAATCAGTTATTGGGTCTATGTGTGTGTGTGGGTGTGTGTCTAAGTGTGTGTGTGTGTGTGTGTGTGCGTGCGCGTGTGTGTGTGTTTGAGGGAGAGAGAGGTTACGCGACCACGTACTGAGGTGTCCAGCCGATCCGTGCGCAGCTGTGTCAACATGTCCCGACTGAAGAGGACCCCTTCTGATATGCACCTACTAACACACACACACACACACACACACACACACACACACACACACACACACACACACACACACATACACACACACACACACACTCAAATGGATGGTCTCAATTACCCGCAGTGCTCATTGTGCAGTCTTTGTTTCTCCCCACCAGGCCTCTAAAAGCCATGTCGGACTGTCTAACTGGGGCCGGTCCACTCTGCCTCGTACACTCCATTGTTCAATCATCTATACAGTGAGACGTCCATAGAGGAACACTGTGACTCTACGAACACCACTTACACAATTACTGTGTTGTGAATCAACAGGTCCTATGTTCTAGTTGATGTTCATACCATTATAGTGTAACGTAGGAAGACAAAGACAGCTATATCCTTGTGTAATAAGCCAAACAATCTGCACTATGAAATAGGACACTTCTGTATTTCATACGCGCTCTCAAATCTGTTCCTATTCGTTCGTAAATAAACATTGCATCTGGTCCTATCATGTGAAACTGTTTAATTGAAACAATGTATCAGTTTGCTTAAGACTGAGAAAAACAATCATAATGAAACTTTGTATTTAGGTCCATACACTGAGCAAACATTCCTATCTCTCCTTCCTCTACCCCCTGTTTCCGGCACCATAGGTTTTTGATTCATATTACATCTTCTTCTAAACTGACTCGACAGTTTGTTACCACGCCGACCCGATGGGCAGAAGGGGATGAGACATAATGTGCTCTCTCCTCCATTAACACAATGTGGTCTGTGGTGTCACATTGCTATGGAGGGTGGGCAGGGACAGTACACACACACACACACACACACACACACACACACAAACACACACACACTCCACACAGAGGACGGGCCCCATTATGGAGCCACTCTCATCCGCCAAGCTGTCCTGTCTGATGTTGGGGGACCGGGGGGGGGGGGGGGGGACTGCCGACGCTCTGCGTGGGGCCAAACATCTGTGTCTAATGCCGGAGACGCTGCGGCTATGGAACGGGAGGCATGTGACGCACACTCCATGGGAGAGGGTCAGATTCCTACACTTCAGGCGGCCATTTTGGAAAGAGAGAGAAAAGAAACTGAAATAATTAAACCTATAGATGAAGAAAAGCTTAGAAAATAGGTTGATAATAGTTTTTTTTTGGTAGGAGGTGATTGCAGGTTGTGCTGTACAGACACTGCGGGAATCTTAAAGAATGAGAAGTGATGAATCTGATTATTTTGACAAGTTTTATGTGTTGCTCCCTTTAATGGATTTTTTTATAGCGGCCTCTTTTGAATAAATGCGTATTAATGAAGCTATGGCCCGATAAACGTCTACATCTGGAGCTGGTTCCATAAGTTAACTATAAACCGCAGTAATAGAGAGACACATCCTCTGTGTTTTTGCTTTGAAAACGGCAAATAGATCTATTTTATTTTTGTATGTTGGTTGTGAATATGTGAACACACACACACACACACACTCACACTCACATTTATCTGGCCTGCCCTGCCTCATTCTATTCTAGTCACGCGTTATCAAGGCACCAGCCACCCAGCCTCAGCTTGTAACAACCTTATCTCCAGCCACAGGGGAGGCCGGACAATGTGTGTGTGTGTGTGTGTGTGTGTGTGTGTGTGTGTGTGTGTGTGTGTGTGTGTGTGTGTGTGTGTGTGTGTGTGTGTGTGTGTGTGCGTGCGTGCGTGCGTGTGTGTGTGTGTGTGTGTGTGTGTGTTAGTGTGTGTGTATCCTGGCCCTTAATGCTATAATCAATCAGTGAATCAGAAAACACTGAGTCTGCAATATTGCTACGTTGCCAGCGATTATGTTTTATTATTATTTCACTGGCAGCTCCAGAGTGAGGCAAAGAGATGGAAGGAGAAGAAGAGGGTGGGGCGAGAAGAGAGGAAGGAGACCCAAGCCAGGAGTAACGAGAGGGCTGGCAACAGAATGAATCGATCTCATTTGAGGTGAGAGGTAGGTAGTAGCATAGAGGCAGAAAGGTGACAGAGAAGCAGAAAGTGCTAGATGAGAGGAGAGAGAGAGAAAGAGAGCGAGAGAAAGAAAGGGTTTAGTAAAAGGAGAAGACTGCTGATGCTGTCTGGTGGTTATTATTCTAAATGTTTACCTGGACTCCCTGTCTCCGCTTGTAATTTTTATAACCTTTTGGTTCAAAATGGAAGCCAAACAGAAAGTATCTTTTTCAGCCCTATAAAATACGTACGTAAATTAAACCATGCAAACAATTTTGAATAAATCACACGTAAAACAAGGGAAACCATTTTAGATCCGTGATAAATGTAACAAGCAAACAACTTTACCAACACAACACAAGTAAAAAAAAAGCCCCACACTTCCCGGGCTGTTCAGGCGAGACCGCGTGCATTCCTGTTTTCAGGAAGTGCCAACGTGGGATTGATTGTTTATTTGGTCACACAGGCTGCTGTCCCGTGGTGCGCTGGTGCGCGCTGGTGTGGTGTCCATCAACATTGGGAGCATGTGGCCACTCAGGTCAGTCCAGTTCTGAGCGCGTCGGTCGGCGTTGGTTGGAACGTGGATCGTGCGGCGCGATGGCTTAGCTACGAGGGTCTCCGGGCGAGCCGAAGGGGAGAGGAAAATGGCCGCAAGGGGAGGCCCATTTGCGGTCGTAGGAGAGTGAGGGTGTAGAGCCATCCACTGTAGGGGTAATGAAGGTTTTCCAGCCCAGCGCTTGTGAGTCCTGATTTGATTTGTTTTAGCGTGTCCTGTTGGAGTCAATTTGCCGCCACAGATCTTCCTCCCTCTATTTGCCAGGGATTTGATTTTTCCCTGTGCTTATGTAACACACAACCTCACAGGAGAGAAGAACGCTTTCCACAAAGAGGAATAAAAGGGCTGTGTCACCTTCGACGCTAGGAAAAACACGTCACTCACAACCAACCTGACCTTTCTCGTCGCAATCTCTCTCTCTCTCATTCTCTTTCTTTCTCTAATTCCCGTCCCCCCCTCCCCCCTCCATCCCTCTATCACCCTCAGCAACAGTTGAGGGGCATAAAGGCAAAACGACCACCTCTCCCCCAGCCCTCGGGTGTGACGCAACACCCACAACTCAGACATCAATCACGGTCCTCCTCCGCCGTCCGTCTCCAGGGAGCGGGGGTCGTCACGACCAGCGGAGCGGCTGCGT
>JAPMUY010002847.1:170000-240579 GCA_026901105.3 Galaxias olidus
TCCGTGTAGCAGTGCTATGGAATGCTGTCCAATAGTGATTATTAGCAAAGCCCCTTATTACCAAGGTTACCAACGTGTAAGCTCTTTTTAGGGTGATGTAAAAGTATACACTCCGACTTACATTTAAGCACACACATTACACACACACACACACACACACATACACACACGCACACACAAACACACACACAAACACATACACGTGGAGACGCACACACACACACACACACACACACACACACACACACACACACACACACACACACACGCTAATCAAATCATGGTAAGCCTGCTGGTTAGTTAAGCAATCCAGTGGGGTTCAGTGAAAAGTCAGACAGACTGAGGTTATGAAGGATAAGTTATTGTTATGCTTATGGTTGGGAAAGGACATTATTGTGGACCTGACCGAAGGATGGCCCCTCTTAGGATGCAAACTCACACACACACACACACACACACACACACACACACACACACACACACACACACACACACACACACACACACACACACACACACACACACACACACACACACACACACACACACACACAAAGACACACACAAACACACAGACACACAACATAAACACTGGACCACTCTCACACACACACTCCATCCTTCCTGCCGTCACACTGTCCCCGGTGGGTTAAAGAAATGTTTGGGACCTGCACTGCTTTTCCTTTTTCCCTTGACAGGTTTCACCGCCCAGAGAGGGGAACTGGGTCACACACACACACACACACACACACACACACACACACACACACACACACACACACACACACACACACACACACACACACACACACACACACACACACACACACACACACACACACACCGTTCAGCCCGGTCCTGTCCAGTGGTGCTGGGTACTGCAGAGTCACTCTACCTCTCCCCTGGTAGAGGAGCCAGACAGCCAACCTCTGGCCAGCCAGGCTGCTTCCCCACCCTGCCACAGCACAGGAGGGGAGGGAGAGAGAGAGAGGGGTGGGGAGGGGAGAGGAGGGGAGGGGAGGGGGATGCGGGAGAAAGGTGATGGACACGGTAGGGGCGGGGTAGGGTACTGCGGGGGGGAGGTTGTTGTTTGTCATGTGGCACATCCCCCCCCCCCCGCCCCCTGCCACATTCTCTCTCTCTAGGTATTTCTCCCTCTCTCGCTCTCTTTCTCTGTCTCTCTGTCTCTCTCTCTCTCTCTCTCTCTCTCTCTCTCTCTCTCTCTCTCTCTCTCTCTCTATCATTCTTTCTTTCTCTTTCTGTCACACTCTATCCATCTCTCACTGTTTTGGCTGTGCCTCTACTTTTATTACATTTCTCTGGCCTCCTCTCCCTTCCTTTCTCTTTTTCAGCAAACATAGTTTTTGCTGCAGGTAGAGAGATTGGTCGATGAGGAGGGTATGTGTGTGTGTGTGTGTGTGTGTGTGTGTGTGTGTGTGTGTGTGTGCGTGCTCGTTGCATGTGTGCCGTACGTGTGTGTTGAGGTGGAATGGGAGGGGGGGATGTTGTCTAGACTACCAGAGTGCCGTCAGCCAGCTTGTCTGTCCTCATCAGTGCAGAGCACAGCCAGTTTATCTGAAGCCACCTTCTGGCAAAACACTGAGGCCCCCTGCCTATCCCCTCCTCTCCTCCTCCTCCTCCTCCTCCTCTCCACCCCTTCTCCTTCCTCCAAATCCTCTCTTCCCCTCATCCCTCTCTCCCCGTCTGCTCCCATCCGTCTCTCATCCCCTAAATCCCACCTTACCCCTGTCCGACCCTCAGACCTCATCCTCAACTCTACGACTTTCCCTTTCCCTTGTTTTATACAGTTACGAGATACTTTCCCGCTTCACTCGCCTTGCCACCCACAGCAAATACATCAGCGTAACGCGTCAGTGCGAGCTACGATGTCAGAGGCAGGTGGTATGGGACACTAAGAAAATGTGTTCATAGTGAAACATACCTGGCATCGTCTCAACTGGTCACTAGTGGCCTTGAACAGCAACAAAGTCACAGCTTCACACTCCCTGAGTAACACACGCACTTCTGCCACGACCTCGCAAAATCCTGTCGCCATGGTTTCACGCATGCTGAATCAATCATTAGACCACCGACAGATGAGTGACGGGAATGTGTTCAATATTTCAACACGGCCAAATCCCTCTGTCAATCATTAGCGTTGCAGGTAAAGAAAACATAACTGCTCGCCGATTGCCCAACCTCAAGTACATACGCTGCCATTTCAACACGAGACCAAACCCGACCATTGATCCATGACCCGGGGAGGGGTGTCATCGCTTCGTTGAACCAGACGTCAAAATGACGTCGACGACAAGACCGATACGTTTACCAACAGGGGTTGGGTTCCTCTAAGACGTTCTCTATCAAACGTCAGGAGAACGTTTGGCGGTCCGACGGCGTGCGCCCCCCCCCCCCCTCACACATCCCAGCAGTGTGATATGGCGTCGAGTGTGTGGGAATGGGGCGTGGCGCTTCAGATGGGTGGGAAAGTCCGTTTGAGCTCCGCTCGCCCCTGGTCAGCCTGTCCCGCGTGCCGCTAGGCCCCACAGAGGCTGCACCACCTTACCAAAGGCTGGGGGTTTGGGTTGTTGTGTTTGGGCCCCACAGAGGCTGCACCACCTTACCAAAGGCTGGGGGTTTGGGTTGTTGTGTTTGGGCCCCACAGAGGCTGCACCACCTTACCAAAGGCTGGGGGTTTGGGTTGTTGTGTTTGGGCCCCACAGAGGCTGCACCACCTTACCAAAGGCTGGGGGTTTGGGTTGTTGTGTTTGGGCCCCACAGAGGCTGCACCACCTTACCAAAGGCTGGGGGTTTGGGTTGTTGTGTTTGGGCCCCACAGAGGCTGCACCACCTTACCAAAGGCTGGGGGTTTGGGTTGTTGTGTTTGGGCTTGGTAGTGTCGTGCGTCTCATGTCGGGTCACTCACGGTAAAACAATCCCTTTTCTTCCTCTACCCGTTCCTTTGTTCTGTCTTTGTTCTGGGTGTTGGCGGTGCACCTGGGGCTCTATTCAGCAGGGTCGGTACACACCTCGTACTCGGATACTCCGGTTCTCCCGGGGCTCCTTTTGTGTCCGTCGCGTCCTATGTTGTAGTGACGTGTCGACTGCGGTAACGCTGACGCCCCCCCCCCCCCCTTGTGGTTTAACAACGCGCCGTCTCACATGATGTAACTGACCCACAAGCCTGTGGTGTAACCGTGTGTGTGCGGGGGGAGGGGGGTGGTTTGGCTCTAGCTAGCTGTCCGTGCCTGCTGCCCCTGGATAGGATGCTGCTGAGGGTCATAAAGCTGCCGCAGCGAACAGTCGCCCTTGGAAACACAGAGGGGGGGGGGGAGGGGGGGGGGCATCGGGTTACTCGTTCATGTGGGACCGACCGGTGGTCCTGCTGAGCGGCCATGATTTATGCTGAGCGCCATGGTAACCGAGGAATATTTCATCGATCGCCCTGTGGCCTGTAAAACCAATGAGAAGGAATCCAAGGCAGCTTTACCGTGCAGTGACTGGACATCCCTGTTTTCCTGGAGCCTGAGTCCCTGGAAATGTCCCCGTTTTTAAGTTGAACAATGTTTTGCATGGCTAGATAGACCAGGCAGCAGAGCCTACCGGTTGACGTCTAAATCACGCCGTGCTTGTTTTATTAAAAATAATAATCATCTTTATTTGTTTAGTACATTCCATACAAATGCAGCTCAATGCACTGTTACATAAAAGAGAATAAAAATTAAACAAAACTATGATTAAAAGTAATGAAATAATCATATACTTGTAAAACAATAAAAACTGATGAAAACATATTGCAAGAATCTTTCCCTGTGATTTTGCTTATCAATAAAAGCCTGATTTAAAAAAATGCATGAAATGGCTGATCCAGCCACACATATCTCCTAAGGACCCTGCCAGTTAATAATCAACGAGGCAATCTCTGAGATAGGTTGGTGCCAACCCCTTTAGTGCTTTAAAGATCATTCAAATTGCCTTCAAATCTGTTCTAAAAGATAGAGGTAGCCAGCAGAGGCCACAGAGGACAGGGGAACGCTCTCTCACTCTTTTTACTGCCTGCAGCATTTTGGCCAAAAGAGGGGGCTGCTCGCTACACCAGCTTCACATCACCCTTCTTCTACTAACTACTTGGTCAAGCTTGAAGCTAGCATGTACCAAGTGAGTTCTTCATAAACGTCTTTTTTTTCTGTAGTTTATTACAGTGCAAGTGATCATGTTCAAAATGCATGAAACCGGAATTGTCCCCCTTTGTTATTTGATACATAACAACACTGGATAATATTGACAGCTGAACTGGAAAAGTCCTAGGTTTTCATTTCAGAAATCCGGTCAACTTACTTTACCAGGCTTTTCCTTTGAACGCGTGCGGCGTTCTACGCGTAACCATACGCAACATGCTTCGAGTAGCAACACCCGCCGTGCAACACGTCTGACGGAGATCATTTGTTGTGTGTACGCAACGTATCGACCGCGGGGTCATTGTTCCTGTACACACATACGTGTTGTCGTGGGTTTTCCATGCAACTTCCGCCCCCCCCAAAAAAGATACGCCCACCGAGCACGCTGAAAGACCGGGGACTGGGAGACGCTCTGATCTGCAGTGTGTGTGGAAGAACAATGTCGAGGGTCTTTTCTCTCAGGTTTGGAGGTAGTTACCACCCGGATGCTGAGTCGCTGCCAGTGGACATATGGCACAGTCATGGCCCAGGGGGTAGTGGTGGGTGCAACGGGTTCGTGTGGGTTTGTCTGTATGTATGGGTGTTTGTTGTGTGTGTGTGTGTGTGTGTGTGTGTGTGTGTGTGTGTATGTGGGTGAGTGTGTGTGGCTTTGTATGGTGTGCTTGTGTGTGTGTGTGTGTGTGTGTGTGTGTGTGTGTGTGTGTGTGTGTGTGTGTGTGTGTGTGTGTGTGTGTATGTGTGTGTTAGTGTGTGCGTGTATGTGTGTGTGTGTGTATGAGGGTGTGTGGGTGGGGTGTGTGTGAGGTTGTGTGTGTATGTGTGTGTGTGTGTTTTTCTTGGGAAGGGGGGGGGATCAAAAGGGATTAATGACGTGGATGGGAGGGCAGGCCAGAAGAGCAGAAGAGAGCGAGGGGAGGGGGTGAAGACACAAGAATAGCGCTCCCCCCTCGTGCACGTCTAAAAGGGGGCTTTTTGAAGTCCTTGTTCTTCAGAGACAGCCCACCCCACCCCCCTGCCCACACCCCAGCCCCTTTCACCTGCTCCCTTCTGCTGCACACACACACACACGTACACGTCTCACACACACACACACACACACATAGCCACACACACACACACATGCACACTTGCACACACACAGACTCAAACAGAGGGAGACACACACACACACACACACAGTGCCGTTCCTATGGGACGAGGCGCCTCTAGCCCCCTTTGGATCATCTGTTCCAGCACACAGCCTGGGCTGCCTCCAGATCCATTATCAACGCTCTGATCTCTGCTAACACAATCAGCACGTCCGCCTCCAAAGACAGGAACTGTTGACCTGACCAATGCTGCGAGAGAGGAAGGGAGTCTGCCACGACCAAAACGGCCCGCCATAGTTGTCCGTCCTCCTGACGGTCCCGCACCGAAACCTGAACAGTTCCTCTTAGGGTTACTCCAATTACAAATACACGCATGCAAAATATGTGCAAACGGTTTTGTTCGTCTCGCATCTGCTGAGTCGGAAAAACTCCCGTAAGTGCCCTTTTACAGTGGTCAGCAGTGGGGAAGTGCCATTGTCTCGCACTCTCACATACTGCCTGGCTGGACAGTCTGGTAAGTGTCGATGGACAGGCAGCTTTTGTCTGGGGGCTCAGAACAAAAATAGATCTAATTGTTTTGTTGACGTGGACGTTGGTGAAACATGTAATTCTCCAGAAATGCAAAAATCCTGAACGCGCTTATTGAGGTTTAAGTGGTTATTAGGCTGCTGCCAACGTGACCAGTAAATAAATCTGTGTGTGCGTGTGTGTGTGTGTGTGTCAGTGTGTGTATCCATGTTTGTTGCTGTCTGTTGTGTGTGCGTGTGTGTGTGTGTGTCTGTCTGTATGTCATTGTGTGTGCGTGCGTGTTGGTCTGGCATGTTGGCGTTTGGTTTTAGTCTGTCTGTCAGTCTGTGTGTGTGTGTGTGTGTGTGCGTGTGTGTGTGTGGGGGGGGGGGGGTGTGAGTGTGTGTCAGTGTGTGCTTCAGTTTTAGTCTGCCTTTCTGCCTGTCTTTCTGTATGTGTGTGTGTGTGTGTGTGTGTGTGTGTGTCTGTCTGTATGTCATTGTGTATGCTTGTGTGTGCGGATGTGTGTAAGTGTATGTATTCATGTTTGTCAGTGTGATTGTGTGTGTGTGTTTTAGTCTGTCATTCTGCCTGTCTGTGTGTGTGTGTGTGCGTGTGTTTGTGTGTGTGTGTGTGTGTGTGTGTGTGTGTGTGTGTGTGTGTGTGTGAGTGTGTGTGTGTGCTGGTGTTGACTTGAGTGAAGAGGAAAGGGCAGTACGAGAGCCTGCCACAGTCCTTCATAGCCCTCCAGAGACAAACCCACATTGACACGCTGCTCCAGAAAAAAACATCCAGTGGCTGATACACGGCCATCCCCATCGTCGAAACATATTCCAGATATATTAACCACTGATATATATGCAGTTCACCATCATCAGGCAAGTTTAAAGCATTAAAAACGTCATAGTTGAATTTAGAAGCTAAAGCTAAGTCATGGGACACATTGTGTATAAACAACGTAGTCTCCTCATAATTCTGGGTTTGGCTGTAGCCACTGCTGTGTGTGTTGTTTGGGCAGCAGCTTGGCTGTGGGTGAGACATGCCTCCAGCTGCTATTTCCAGCCGGCCTGAGGCCCCGGAGAAGTCACACACAGCCGCCAGAGACCAGCCTTCAAGGCCCTGCAGAAGACGGATCCTCCCTGAAACACGACACGGAACAGTGCAAACTGTCGCTCCCAAGAGGAGTAACTCGGTGTGCTTGTGTGGGTTTTGTGTGTGAAGGCCCGAATGCATTATTGTAGTAGACTTGCTCTTCACCAGAGAGGTAGCGTTAGCCTTAAACAATGAGCCCCTGCCAAAGTCTTGATTCCAGATGAGTGTATAGGTGTGTGTGTTGGAGTAGAACTAGACTCTGAAAACACTCACTGGGCTCATGGCTTCACCTTGTGTGTCTTTAGGTTTCTGTCAATATACATTTTTTGCCATAAATCAGTACGCTGTTTTCTGTGGACTCATCAGGTCAGTAAAGTCTGGGATACACGAGCCTGTCAGCCAGCCAGCCAGCCAGCCAGTCAGTCAGTATAGCCAGCCAGCCAGTCAGTCAGTCAGTATACCCAGCCAGCCAGCCAGCCAGTCAGTCAGTATAGCCAGCCAGCCAGTCAGTATAGCCAGCCAGCCAGCCAGTCAGTCAGCATAGCTAGTCAGCCAGCCAGCCAGCCAGTCACTATTGCCAGCCAGCCAGCCAGCCAGTCAGTCAGTATAGCCAGTCAGCCAGCCAGCCAGCCAGCCAGCCAGCCGATCGGTGTAGCCAGTCAGACCCCAGGAGAGAGGATCTGGGATCATGATAAAATAAGGGAACGTTTCTCCGCTGCACTGTCCCAGCTGTTATCAACATTCAATTTACATCTCTGCTGCATACAGGAGGGTGGGTTCGCAAGGTGGCTTGTGTGTGTGTGTGTGTGTGTGTGTGTGTGTGTGTGTGTGTGTGTGTGTGTGTGTGTGTGTGTGTGTGTGTGTGTGTGTGTGTGTGTGTGTGTGCGTGTGCTGTGCTGTTGCGTATACTGAATGGTTGTTTTGTTCTCAGGAATGGCCTGCCTCTTTCATGTGTGTAGCAGTCCTGTGCGCGCACACACACACACACCCACACACACACACAGACCCCCACACACACTGCGGGGAGTGCAAATGACTGTGGGGCAGTGTTGGCTGGGCTGCTGCTTTGACAGGACAGGATAGACCTTGATACACTGCCCATTGCCCTCCACAGCACAGACAGAGGGCAGTACACTGCAGAGGAGTGGGCGGTCTCTCTCTCTATCTCTCTCTCTCTCTCTCTCTCTCTCTCTCTCTCTCTCTCTCTCTCTCTCTCTCTCTCTCTCTCTCTCTCTCTCTCAAGCACACACACACCCACCCACACACACACACACACACACACACACAGGCAGTCTTTGCTTCTCCTCCCACATGCATGCGTACGTATTCATGCAGATAGAGCGATGTGTGATTTTTTTATCAAATCATATGCGGCGTGTTTGTCCTTTTGCTCTCTTTCTCCAACCTGTTTCTCTCCCTCTATCTTATCAACCCCAGCCCCATCCTCATCCCCTCTCTCTCTTTCTCTCTCTCTCTCTCGCTCTCTCTCTCTCTCGCTCTCTCTCTCTCTCTCTCTCTCTCTGTCTCTCTCTGTCTCTTGCTCTCTCTCTCTCTCTCTCTCTCTCTCTCTCTCTCTCTCTCTCTCTCTCTCTCTCTCTCTCTCTCTCTCTCTCTCTGTCTGAAGTCCTCCCCCTAGATCCAAGCCCCCAGCCCTCCTCTGCGCTAGCGACCCTCGTGTGTATAAATAATTCACCAGGCAGCTTAGCAGGCCTGCCTTCAGAACTTCAGCCGTGGTGGCAGCAGTTTGGTTCCACCCTGCCACCGGCAACGGCCCGATGTCACAGACTCCACAACAAACACACACACACACACACACACACACACACGCATGCACGCACACAAGCACCAAGGTCATCTCTTTTGGATAAACACCGTCACGTGCATTCACACTAAGTTACCACTTTACTTCGCTGGACTTTGTTAGGATCCACCATTAGCAGTAAACAGGGAAACGGCTGTTCTTTCTTTCAACACTAACTTTGTCACGCGGTCAGCCCTTCTGCTCATTTCTTGTCACGTCTCTTCTTCGCTGCCACAAGGTGGTGCGTAGTGGCGAACGCTCCTTCGTATGACGCCACAGCGTCGGTACGAGCGTGACACGGTGCCGCTCAGACGTGACGCGAGCCTTGGAAACAATCACGCTTCGGTTGCGCGTCAAGGCGGCGTGTTTCCAATCATGTTCTTTTGAATTCTGTCACGTAACCTTTGCCAGATAACAAAAGGTAAGTTGACCCCGGGGCAGTGGGACGCGGGCGACTAGTCCAAGTAGAGATTGGGCCCGTCTTTCGTAACCCTGGCCGAAGGGGGGGGGGGGGGGGGGGCAGTGGGTCCGGAGGAGGAGGAGGAGGAGGAGGCATGGCTCCCTACAGAGTGCTTCATTGTGTTCCCGGTACTCGTTGCTAGCCAACAGGCAGGATCAAGGTGACCGCTCACGCACACACACACACACACACTCACACACACACACACACACACACACACACACACACACACACACACACACCCACACACACACACACACACCCACACACACACACACACTCACACAATCTTTAATCTAAAACACACACAGCGCGTACACACACACACGGTGACCCAGCCATTGTTTCCCACAACCCCTTCCGGGCTGAGCAGATACCATGCAGGCAGAGAGTCTGATGCAATCGCAGGGCAGGGAAGAAGAGGCTCTCCTTCAGGCCTTGTTTGATGGATGAGTGAATGGAGCTTCTGGCTAAAGGGAATATTCTTAAAAAAAACAAAATGCAAAGGGACTGTTTAGATATAGACTGCAATTCATTTTAAGACTGATATTTTGTTTACAAAACGAAAATGATTAGTGTTTATGTGAACATAATTAGTACGCAGTTTAGTAATAGTACATTTTATATGCGCTTTTCAGAACTCCCAAAGAAGTATGAACATAATTAGTATGTTGTATGAAGATAATTAGCATGTAGTATGACCATTATTAGTATTTGTATGAACATAATTAGTGTGCAGTTTGAACATTATAAGTATGAGTCTGAACACAGTTAGTATTAGTATGAGTCCTGCGTTGTTTCAAGTTTCCGGTTTTTGTGGTCATAGAACAGAGAAGCTCAGCGCGCTGAGGTGGTGTGTGTGTGTGTGTGTGTGTGTGTGTGTGTGTGTGTGTGTGTGTGTGTGTGTGTGTGTGTGTGTGTTAACGATTGTAAACCGGGAGAAAGTGCTTCTCAGGGGTAAAGGAGCCTTGGCTGGCTAGCTCTGCTCAGTGGCTTCTGGTTGCTCCTGACTCCACTTAATGGCACCAAATGATTGAGTGTCAGAGTATAAAATTCTCTCTCTCTCTCTATCGCTCCCTCCCTTCCTCCCTTCCTCCTTCCTCCTCCCTCCTCCCTTTCTCTCTCTTGCTGCGTCTATATCTCTCTCTGACGGAGGGGGTTGGGTAATTTGACAAAGACTTGATCCCCCCCACACACAGACAGCGTGCTGGTGCCATGATCAGCCTGTTCCCAGGGGAGTATACGTCATATACACACACACACACACACACACACACACACACACACACACACACACACACACACACATTCAGCAATGAAGACACAGCAGACGAGGAGCATGGTCAGCTGTAAAGTGCCCACTCAGCTCAGCAGCAGAATCAGCAGAGGAGAGAAGAGGAATAGAGGGGGTTAGGGTGCATGTGGGTGTGTGTGTGGGGGCCCGTGTGTGTGCGTGGGTGGGTGTGTGTCAGAAAGGGAGATACGGAGAGAAACAGAGACGGGAAGACTGCACCAGAGAGGGGGAGGAGTGCGTGTGTGTGTGTGCGCGTGTGAGTGTGTGTGTGCGTGTGTGTGTGCGTGTGTGTGTGTACGTGTGTGTGCGTTGGTGGGTGATAGGCGGAGGGGGAGACATCCCAGCTCGTCTCTCTCCGCGGCAGCCATTAAGCTAACCCTGTGTGGATCAATAAGGATCCCTACCACCACGGCGCTCCAACTAAGAGGCTGCTGCTCGGCCACATAATGACAACATTAGTGCAGAGCCTCAGGAGGAGGGAGGGGGTGGAGGGATGGAGGGGGGAGCCTAACCCAGAGAGAAAAGGAGACAAAAAGAGAGATAACAGCAAGAGGAAAGAGATAAAGAGGACTGGAGGAGAAAGACGGGGGGAGAAAGAGAGAGAGGGGGGGAGGGGAGGTGGAGAGAGAGTGAAAGAAACGAGGGTAAATTCTAGATAATGAAAAAGGACAGGAGTGATAGGAAGGAAATGACCAGGGAGAGAGACACATTATATTGGAGTAGATGGAAAGATAAAAGTTGTATAATGTGTTTTCAAAAAATTCCCAGATGCAGTGGAGCATCGTTGCATCATTTTCAATAAGTGACATCTTCTTCTTCTTCTTCTTCTTCGTCTTCTTCTTCTTCTTCTTCTTCTTCTTCTTCTTCTTCTTCTTCTTCTCCACCCAGCAGACGGTAGGGAGGGGAACAGAGAGAGGAAGTATGGTCTCAGAAAAAAATGAACAGACATCGTGTGGTCAAGAAATGAAACAGATGATCAACACAGTCAGTGTATGTGTGTGTGTGTGTGTGGGTGGGTGTGTGTGTGTGTGTGTGTGTGTGTGTGTGTTTGTGCGTGCGTGCGTGTGCATATGTTAGTGTGTTTATGTGTGTGCGTATGTTTGTGTGTGTGAAATCTGGACAGAAATCTGGTCAGTCGGAGTTTCCATTGCTATGAAAATAAACAGTGATGAGTTTGGCCCGGCAGACACCTGGCTCTTGTTTCTCCTTGGGCCGAGCAGAGAGGCTGGGAAAAGGGGAGAACTGCTTGAATCTCACTGTAGTCTCTAATCCCATCGTTCAACCCTCACTCAGTCACCTCAGTCTTTCTTTTTTTCCTGGAACGATTATCGGATCTGAATACGTGGAGATTCGGGATACGTGGAATGCAAGTTAGTTTATTAAAATAAAAACTTAAAAAAAAAAATGTTTTAAGTGACCTGTGACTATTTCAAAAGAAAAGTCCTTTGGGAGTTTCAAAACAGTACAACTTGGTATTTCTTGGATTTTTCCTAGAATGATGGTTTCAGTTACATTTCCATATCCTCCTTTATCTTTCAGTTAGAAACACTTTTTTCACAGACCCCAATTTAGCCGACCTTCCAAAAATCACCGAATATCAAACTTCTTGTAGGTGCTCACCACTACACTGTAAGTTGAAGATGTTGAATGTCTTTTTTTCACACAGTGTGTTGCTCATCACTCTTTAAACATCGTTCCAGCCATTGTTTTTCAACAGTCAACAGTTTTCTTTTAAAGTGCAGATTAATTGGTAAGGGACTTTGGTAGCATACAGCTAAGCAGGCCTCTAAGAATGTGTGTCACGTTAGTATAGCCTTTAAATTGAGTACACACTTTTTTTCCCTCTCCAAGGCCTTAATGAGGGTTAGCTAAAGAGGGAAGGAGGCTTTTTCTCCGAATAGAAAGCAGGAAAACAGTGTGAGCTCTGTGCTACAGCACCAGTATAGAGACCATAGTGTTGGGGTAACCAGGCAATGCAGCTGGCCTTTGACAACTATGCACGTTGTGGCCACCCTTTAAATCAAGATGCAAGCAAGGACGATTCTGTCTCCACACAGTTGCACATACATAGAGAGAGAGAGAGAGGGATAGAGAGAGAGAGAGAGAGAGAGAGAGAGAGAGAGAGAGAGAGAGAGAGAGAGAGAGAGAGAGAGAGAGAGAGAGAGAGAGAGAGAGAGCGAGAGCGAGAGAGAGGAAAGAGAGAGAGGGGGGGGGTTGGCAAAGTTAGTGTGATGGATTTTCATTTTCAATTTCGACATTATGACTCTGTCCCCTCAATAAGGACATTAAATGGACAACTTGGCATGGGTCCATGGTCACTTTTCGTTCTGCCTTGAACTGAAAAAAAACTGTTAATATTTGATGCAGCGGGTTTGCTCTGGCTTGAGGTTACGTAACAACCGAGCTTAAGGGAATTTTACCCCCTCAAAGAAAGTATTCAATGAAGGTTAGCCGAGGCAGGAAGCATTTCTGTCAAAATTGAGTTTTGAGCAGAGCTGTTGACTAAGGTGTCCTTGAGGTTAACCGGTTTGTGTGCTTTAAAAAAGAGAACATTTCAAAAATTCAAACTCAAATAAGCCGAAACTTAGAAAACCGTTACATGTGAACTGCATTGCACAGTTTACAAACGGTAAGGAATCGTTTCTCCTCAATTATTGCGTGCTGTACTAACAGCCAGGATATAATTTAAATCGGTGTAGTGCCATCATATCAATATCCTCTACCATTTACACAACCACATTCCATTTCGTTTGTTGTTCTTCCCAGACCTTATCTTACTGATATGGGCAACTGAGGGGTAATGATTTCGAGAGTCTACTGTAAATGCTACTGTTGTTGTATGAGTAGTAACCTTCTAAGACAAATACGGCAATTCAGCCAACTTTAACCTATTCCACATCTATTTCAATGGCGGTAATGGAGAGAAAAAGAGAGAGAGAGAGAGAGAGAGAGAGAGAGAGAGAGAGAGAGAGAGAGAGAGAGAGAGAGAGAGAGAGAGAGAGAGCGAGAGGGAGAGAGAGGGAGGCAGGGAGACAGAAGGAGAGGTACAGAAAGGGAGAGATAGAGAGAGAGAGAGAGAGAGAGAGAGAGAGAGAGAGAGAGAGAGAGAGAGAGGCACAGGAAGGGAGAGAGAGGAAGGGAGACGGAGGTAGAGGTACAGAAAGGGAGAGAGAGGGAGGGAGACGGAGGGAGAGGCATAGAAAGGTAGAGAGAGAGGGAGAAAAACAAGCGAGTGAGTTCATCCCCCACTGACCCCTGAGCACTCCAGAACATTCCTTTCATAAATCTGAGGGCCGAGGTCTTTTTTTTTGAAGAAACCGGAGAGAGAGGATCCATCCATGGGCTGGTATGTGGAGAGGGCCCATTACAGCGCCTAGCAGGAGGCTGGATGTATGGGAACCTCTCCCTATCTTCATGGCATCTCCTCGGCCACCGGGAGCCATGCTCCAGCACACCGCAGGATTCTGGGAGTGTACTGTGACCACACACAAACTACACCTCCACGCATATTCACACACACACACACACACACACACACACACACACACACACACACACACACACACACGCACACACACACACACACACACACACACACACACACGCACACACACACACACGCACACACACAGACGTTCATATACATACTTTTCAAACAGGGCACTGCTCGAAAAGTGACAGTCTCAGTCGGTTAGCCCTGTATAGATAAATCATCCTATTAATAAAAAAATAATTATACACATACATTTATGGCAAAAACACTGACACACACACACACACACACACACACACACACACACACACTGGTAAACACAATTACCCACAAGCTCACGCAAACCCTTGCCCTTTGCGTTCACTAACATGTCAAAAATCCTCTGGCGCGCCCGTGCTAATGCGTGTTCTTTAACAGCTGTCTGAGAGATAACTGTTAGCTCGCCATGCCCCCACTGATGTGTAGGTGTGAGCACCAGCCTTGGCAGCCTTCTACTGTACCAGCCAGGGAAAGGATCAAGTGTCAGCGCTTTTGTTCACCCCTGCCACTGTTTTTCCTCTTCTCTTCCTGTTTATTTTTCTTTTCTTTTCTTCCTTCTTTCCTGCGTTCTATCTGTGGTTTGGCCCACTCCATTCTATGAAACACTTTGCTCTCTCCCAGTGATTGAGGCCTTATCTGGCCGGTCCCTGAAGTCTCCACCTCCCCGTGGGTTGCATCACAGCGCTCCCCCTTTCATCCCACCGTCACCCCCTGTCCCCATCCCCCTCTCCCTTGTATCCTGCTCTACACCCCCATCCCCTCATCCACCCTTCTCTCTCTCTCTCCTCCTTCCTCCCTGCCTCCTGTGAGCATTCCTTGCCCCTCCCCCCACCCTCTGACTGCCCCTCTCGCTGTTTGGATTGTGTGTGACCACGGCTTGGAGCACGGGTGGCGGGGTAGTGGGGTGGGGGATGTAAGAGGGAGAGAGGTGACAAAGACGACCCCTGGAAAGGCAATGATCTCCGTTCTCTACCTCACCAATGTAGAGCCAGCAAACACAAAACAGCTATACTTTGCAGCCTGGTATCTCTCTCTCCCACGCTCTCTCTCTCTGTCTGTCTCTCTCTCTCTGTCTCCCTCTCTCTCTGTCTCCCTCGCTCCCTCTCTCTCTCTCTCTCTCTCTCTCTGTCCGTCTGTCTGTTTGTCTATCTCTGTCGCTCTCTGACAGCCTATAACATGTTTGCCACCGAATCAATGCCCACGAGGGCGTTGCTCTATTCTGGTACAACAATCAGCACACCCCTGACCCAGCAGAGCTGATAGATACAGTTACTTCAGAGGGGTGCAGTGACATTTGGTTGGTAATTAACAGAGCTGTGTTACACATACTGACCTTTTTTCCCCCGATAATATCTTCACACAGTAACTGATACTGTTCTGGTTTGTATTACGTAAAAGATTGCACTCAACTGATGACTCCAAGGTACTTGGACAGTTTCACAGGCTTTCAGATACATGGGTATCGTAACTGTGTTTGTAGATTATGTTTACGTTTTTGCAGCATAAAAATATTATTGTATATTTTCTTTATAGCTTGTTTAAAGCAGTTTAAAGTTGATAGGGCTAACTATATGCTGTGATCACGAGCATTCAGCAAGTCTCCTTTGCGACAGTTAGGGAAAATAATTACACTTAGCGAAATCCCCTCCTACAGATAAACTGCCTTTAGTAACTTTAATAGCAAATATAGATTTGTTAATAACATTATGGATCAACGGGGCTGCAACCCACTGCTAATACTCTGACAGCCTGGCTAGCCTGATATATATATATATATATATATATATATATATATATATATATATATATATATATATATATTGAGAATACATGAGAAGCAGTAAAACAGTAAGTTATAACAGTCTTTTTATTCTGTTTTCCAATCCATCAAGTTCAAATAAGCATTCCTCCCAGTTTTCACCATTATAAAATGCCAAAACAGTTCATCCACGTCTTTTTCATACATTTATGGAAAGGATATGTGAAAGTCTAAATTAGATTATATGCTATTATTGAATGCTATTTTCCAGTAAACCATTTCTTTTTATTTATCAGGCTCACGCATAAAGACAAGAATACTCATTCCATTCATAATTGCCGATTGTTAATGTCCAAAATGCTTTGCTCTGCTGTTCAACATGTGTTTTTTTTGTTTCCACTAAGTCATCAAATTTCATCGTCTTCACAAACACTTCACCTCTTCTGCCACAGGATTGGCACAATACTGCTCCTCTGCATGTCACTCCTCTCTCTCTCTCTCTCTCTCTCTCTCTTTCTTTCTGTTTCTCTCTCTCCATGTCTCTCGCTGTCTCACTTTTCATCTCTGTCCTCCGAGTGGGTGTAATACATTTTTGGGTTAACCAGGAAACACATCTGCCTGAGGATGCCACAACAGGTACTGTGATGTCCTCGACGTTTTCATAAAGCCTGTTCAGTTGCAGTTGTCGTGAAGAGGGTTTGTTTCTTTTCGTCTTGCGTCATCAGAGGATAAAACTGAATTCACATTATTTTCAAAAGAGTAAAAGGTATTCTCTTTCAACATATATTTTTTGTTTCAGACCAGGTCGACGGTCTGACTGACTGGAGCAGCGAACACCTCCACTGCGTCCAAAACGGGCTGGGAGGCTGCCTGGATATCCACCATCAAGTCCTTTTTCAGTCCACAGTCACTCTGCTCTACCGCACGAGTAATCTCTTCCGGCTTCTCAATGCCGTTCACGCCGCATTTCTCTGACTGCGGTGCGCTCGGGGCAGCAGGGGCCACCGCAGCAACAGCGGCAGGCTCCTGGCACTCTCCGTTAACAGCGGGGGCCGCGGAGGCCTCTGCTACCGCCTCCGCTGTGGGAGAAGGGCTCTCGACCTCCCCGTTCTGCAGCGCAGCCTTCGCCTCAGGCGCCGCTGGGCTGGCCTCCTCTTCCTCGGCAGCTGCCACCACCGCTGCCACCGCCACCTCCTCCTCCTCCTCTTCCTTCACTTCCACCTCCGCCTCGGCAGACACCTCGTTGGTGGAGGCCGACTCGGAGATGACGATCGCGGGTATGGCCTCTGCCACCTCCTGCTCGGATTCCTCCACAGCCGCCACCACCACCACCGCCGCCGCTGCTGCTGCTGCTGCTGCTGCTGCTGCTGCTGCTGCTGGTGTTGGAGCCGGTGCTTCCTCCACCGGGGCTGCTGGCAGAGCAGGTTCAGGGGCAGGCTCTGCAGCCTCCGTCTGGGCCTCTGCTGGGGCCGCTGGCTCGGGTTCTGCTGCTGGCTCTGGGGCGCTCTCCGGCTCGGGTTCTGGTAGATCTGCCGGTGCTATAGGTTCTGATGCTGGCGCTGCAGCGGCCTCCGGTTCTGGGTCTGGTAGATCTGCCGGTGCTATAGGTTCTGATGCTGGCGCTGCAGCGGCCTCCGGTTCTGGGTCTGGTAGATCTGCCGGTGCTATAGGTTCTGATGCTGGCGCTGCAGCGGCCTCCGGTTCTGGGTCTGGTAGATCTGCCGGTGCTATAGGTTCTGATGCTGGCGCTGCAGCGGCCTCCGGTTCTGGGTCTGGTAGATCTGCCGGTGCTATTGGGTCTGATGCTGGAGCTGGAACGCTCTCCGGCTCTGGGTCTGCTAGATCGGCCGGTGCTGGTGCTGGCGCGGGAGTTGTCTCCGTCTCTGGAGCCTCTGGCTCGGGTTCGGGTTCTACAGCAGGCTCCTGGACAGGTTCGGGTGCAGCTTCTGCTGGCTCGGTAACAGTCTCTGATGGGGTGGGCTCTGGTTCTGGTGCTGGCACTGGGGTGCTCTCAGGCTCGGGCTCAGGTAGGACAGCAGGTGCTGGAGGTTCAGGCTCAGGCTCAGTCTGGGGCTCTGGTGCGGCAGCAGCGACGGGCTCTGGTTCTGCGGATCTGCTGGCCGGCGCAGCCGCTGGTGTCTCTGAGGCTTTCGGTTCCGGTTCCGGGGCCGGGGCGGGTTCCTCTGCAGGGGCAGCAGCCGGCGCTGGCTCAGGTTCTGCTGGCTCAGGCTCTGCTGCGGCGGCGGGCTCCTGCGGTGCTGCTGTTGTTGGTTCCTCTGGAGCTGCAGCAGGCTCCTCGGCTGGCGCTGGCTCTGCTGCTGGGGCCGGTTCTTCTGGCGCGGCCGCGGGCTCCGGTTCTTCCGGCACGGCCGCCGGAGTCTCTTCCTGTGCCGGTTCCTCAGCAGCCGCCGCAGCTGGCGCCTCCTCCTCCTCCTCCTTCGATGACACTCCCTTGACCGCCGTCTCCACGGCTTCCGTCACCGCGGACACCGCAGAGCCGACGGCGTCCTCCACAGCCGCTGACACCACCTTGGCCGCCTCAGCCGTCACCTCGGCGACGGGGGCCGGGGCGGAGCTTTCCACTTTGGCCTGGATGGACTCGACCACGCCGACAGCGGCCGCCGTGATCTCGTCCCTCTTCTCCTTGGGGTCGCTCACGTCGTACCCCTTCTTTCTCTTGCTCAGCTTGCCTCCCATGGCGTCACCTGGGAGAAACAAATGGGAGGAAGGTGTTCAAATGGATTCATGGATATCGCATAAGATTAAGTTTAGCAGTTATATAAGTTGATGTACAGTACGTTTTTAGCCTGTTTGGTTGCCAATTTGGTGGTTATTCAAACTACATGAATATACGTGCAGTGGTTTTGTAGACTGGTAATCTTAAATACTATTTTTATATGTATATTTATCAAACTTTTTTTTTACTTAAACATTGCTTTAAAATCTCCAAAGGAAATGTTCATGCATTCTGCTTTGTGCTGTCAAAGATTACCAGACTACACAATCACAACACTCAACACTGTTTAAATATTATCTATTCCTTCTTCACATTTACATTCAGAGGTCAGACAGTTAAAACATTTCAGATTCGCACAACCGCAACGGCAGTGGACTGCAAATCATTGAAAACAATGAAACATTGAGTCGACCGACACACTGAATGCTATGGGCCTAGTCCATTCAGCTGTATACTAGAACAGTACACAGCGAGAGGGGGCTGGGAGGGAGGGAAGGAGGAGGGCGCACTTCAGTGTACAGAGACACCACTCTGCCAAAGACTAGGTTAGCCTGGGCAGAAGACGAATGACCAGGGCATGGGAACCGGGCTGAGATCTGAAGACTCCACAGGGCACGTTACCCTTTAAGAAACCCTGGGTAGGACGCCATGTGCCAAGCCATCTAAAGCCTGATTTAGATGTACGTTCCACCCCTTTGGGAACTCTCTGCATGAAAGAAAGAGGCGCAGGGTAGAGACTAAGCTCACGAAATACAGTAAAACCGAGTGTTCTGTTTAACAGGGAGCTTAACTGAGGAACTTAAGAGGCACTTGTTGCCACAGAAAATAGAAAAGAGCAGGAGAGAGAGCGAGAGAGAGAGTGAGAGAGAGAGAGGCACACAGAGAGAGGGAGGGGGGAGGGGGGTTCTAGCAAGACTAAGTCTGAAAATAAATATGGCCGAGTTGGGATATGCACAAAGGTGTGTGTGTGTGTGTGTGTGTGGGGGGGGGGGGGGGGGGGGGCTTGTGCAATCACATGTGACACGACTTGGACCTGTTCAACAAGTATGGTTAACAATACGGAAAGCCCTGTGGGTGCCAGAATGCAATGAGCACTTTGTTCTAGGCCGACAGTGTTTCCATCCTCTGGTATGGTACGTATTTTGGATAAAAATGTAGGTACACAAGATAAGATTTCGAGCAAGCATGGATAAGATTAGGCTTCATAACTGAGAGGCTAGAGCACAGATTTCTCTCATGTACTCTATAGTCTGTTGCATTTGGTAACAATGCAGTCAGTGCACCTTAATGCAGCGATATAAATCTTCCATGGTGCAGAACACTTTCTGGCCAAATCCAGTCATTGAAGAACAAACGAGTAAGCTAAAACTCAGTACCTAGCAGGGAAGTGTTTCGTTTCAACCCACTCGTTTGTCTATATAGAAGAAGAGCTGATCGCTGCAGAAAGTTACTTCCTCAGTAGAAAATAAATAGAGAACAGGAACTTCAACTCTACCCCATTTAGTTGAAGGCTGATAGCAGAACCTTGGAGAGGATATCAGGGTTATGTTTGCGTTCACTAACAGAAGTAGCCGTTCAGTAGAATAACATTATAAGCCCACAAGAAAAATAGGCATCGCATGACCTGAGATTGGAAGGTAATTGACTTGCCCAATAAATAATGAGATTAGATCTTTATCCCAAATGTCACAAGCATGACTGAATCAATTAGCACGTGAGCAGATGTGAGGGGGCAAGAGTGCGACTGCCCCAAGGCATGTTTGAGTTGCAGCAGGGGTGCATGCAGGAGGCGTGAACAATCCTGCTAGGAGCTGTCCATAGTGCTGCATTGGAACAACCATCACTCAATTAGCAACGAGGAGGGGTTGCAGAGCCACGCGCTCGACCTGGATAGGCTATGGCGGATCTATTAAGCACGCAGAGTGGCCTGAAGGGAGGCTATGCTACCATCAACATGTGAAAATAGGTACCATGACACATATTTCAGTCAGTTAACACATTTGAGAATGGCCTGTGGATGTCAGTAGAATATCCTTCGTTATTCAGATGTGTTTACATACAACATTTAAAGATAATCAGAAAAACGTAGGCCTACAGAAAGGAAAACGGTTTATAGTGAAGATAGACCTAGGCTCTGAGTTTGCCAGATTAGACAAATTGGCTGTTTGGAATACGAATATGATACGAACTTTTCAATACATGCCTATGTGCATGTTAGGTCCGCTGTTGGAGGCCAATTTGCAATATTTGCCATTTATAAAAAGGTAAACAAAAACAGACGTGTTATCCCAATGAATGCCATGATTGCAATTAAGTCAGCCTACCCAATAATAATAATAGTTGTCTGATAGACCTCTGGTAGACCTCTCATCTTGCCGATGGGGTCTCATATGTAAGCACGAACGGGTCTCCATCCCCCAACCCAGGGCGCACCCCCACTGTTCTGCTCTATTCTTTTTGTTCGAGATTTTGACAACATTGTAAATTCACAGTTGTGTTAAACATGATAGACAACCTTAAATACATTTTTTTTTATATATATATATTACCGGACGCTCTAGTTTTCCGTAGAACTTAAGATAGATTTGCCAGGTGTATAAGTTCAAAATCTCTGAGCAGTCATTGCATATCTCTTTTCTACTAATATGCAATTCGAATTTAGCTAGAGTGTGTTTTATGACCAACGCATAATGTCAGTCGAACTAACGCATAATCAACCTGAAAGACGTTCAGTAAATGTAACCACCGGTAGGAATGCAGAACGCTTCCAACAGCTCGGAGAAAATAAGGACAAAGGCTACCCTCTAATCATGACATCTGTTTATTCTGTTTTTCTCTTAAAATGTATTCTTAACTAATATTTGCATATTTCCCATATTTCATAAATTAGACGCTTAAACATTTTAAGTTTATTTTTACCAACCTGGATTTGTGCCTTAATCCGCACGTATCGAGGAGTTGAGGATCTGATGTAGTCCCTTGAAAGATTCAACTGGAACTGATAGGACTAGAAGTGTAGCTATTGGCAATTGACAGCTGCACCGTCCTCCCTCTCTCCCTCTGGTGCTATCTGGGCTTGTGCTTCACCGAAGAGTGCCTCTTACCGATTGCAAGACATCTGTCGCTATGACAATCTACCCTACCCACTGCTACCCTGCTCGCAATCTATACCCTCCCTATAGCCCCTAACCCCACCTCCCCGTTTAACACCCCCACTACTGGTGCATGTTTCTATAGATTCGACTGCTTAGCCCATTAGGGATAACGGTCCTGCCTAATTCGGTTTTTAAAAGTGATATAGTTAAACCTCTGAAATAAATAATTTCTTAATGGCTTTAATCAATCCCAATGGGATAAGAGACTAGTTCTGAAGGACGAACAAAGGGCTTTCGTGTGTTGGATATTTTACTGAAACAAAAGAAACAATACAATTTTCCTAACTCTGGGTTGTATCTACTGTTCAACATGGTTCACAATATCAGTTTTTGCAATTAATTTAGCTCGATCATCAAGTTTGTCAAATGCATTCAAAAATTTAACAATGGCATTTATGCAAAAAGAAAAAGCAGGATGCACTGAATATTGCCATTCTTTGTTATTGTGTAACTCAGTACCTGAATGTGGGAAGGTCATTGGACCAACTCACGTGCCTTTAGACTTCGGGGCAGGTACACAATGTCTAAACATATCTGTTCCGCCACACACTGTTCTGTTCTGCATGAGCATAGAAGCCGTTGTATATGAAAGGTGTGTCTCTAGGCCTAAGAGGGCTTAGAGGTCATTCTAGAAATAACTTTCCTTTATGAAGTCTCCTGATGTATTGCACATTGGTGTCATTTGTCTTGTAAGTGTTAATGGGACTGTGTCAGTGAAGGGGCCAGCTTTAATGAAACGGTTCTACAACTGTCTCCCTACATGTGCGGGCTTAAAAGGTGTAAAAATGACTTTTTACTTGGACATGTTCAGCTAAGGCCACTTGACAGTGACACATCCCCACAGGTCTGCAGGCACACACCTGTACACATCTTTGTAAGTTGACGCTGCCATTCAAATCATAAGAAATATGCCAATATGAAGGTGTTGTACACTCAATCTATGGCTTGCTTCCTTATCTGAAAACAGATAAGCAAGTTAAGGTATATATTCAAACAGTCAAATAATTATAGTCATTGCCTTTTTTTCTACTCGCGATTACTGACCATTTAGGACCGGGTCGAGTTACCCAGGTGTGTGGATTTAATTTCACACTTGAGGGGCCTCTTTGCCAGACTAAAAAAATAAACTGAAAAGACTGTCATGTTGTTGTTTTTTAATCAGTTGTTGTTTTTTAATCAGCAGTAATCCTTCTACTTTGTTTCAATCGGACTGCCATTGGGTCGATCATTTATGCTTTAAGGAAAGAATAATGATTGCAGTGCAAAGGTGTGGATTCCATTCAGGATTGCTTATTTTCTTACTTACATATAAGTATAACCCTGCATAAATAAATACACAAATAACGATATAAACCAGTGTGAATACCATCTTGCATAATTCAGTGTGTGTAGAGCTGGGGAACATGAGCATTTTCATACCCCATGATATTTAACACATTTTTGACATCTTTCACCTATTTTTATCAAAATTATTGAACTCTTTATTTTACTTTATTATTGCATTTCAAATAGCCTTCATCATGTATGGAATAGATTTACGTATATGTAATTAATCATGAACCCTTTTGCGCCTGAAAGTTACATTGCTATGAAGACAGCACCCTCTTGTGTCACATGTAAGCAGTTATTTAAAAAAATAAAATAAGACATCGACAAAAAAATGTTCATACTGAAGCTAGAACCTGTTTGGAGCCGGATGTAAGGTGTTTCATTTATCACAAATAAGCTATATACTCGGATGCATTAACTGTACTGGGACTCATTGGAGGTGTGTGAGGTATTTAGTGTTCAAGATACTGTATGTAGTTACTGAAAAAATAAATAAAACCAAACAAAGCAAAGACAGAATCTTAGTCCAATTATAAATATATTGTAAATCTGAGAGGGATGTAAATTAAGTAAATTGCTATTCTGATAGATAAACATAGCACATTCAATTAATAATAGAGGCAGCGCTCAGTAAACACTACTGCACACTTAAACTCACCATGCCTCTGGTACAGAAAAAACGCAACGTATTATGCTATTACGTAGCACTATACTGTTTTTTTATTCTGGCAATTAGGCCACTGCTTTGTGGGAGAGGCACTCAAGAGCTCTAGTAGGGTATCGCTTTAAGTATTGCAATGTTCCAACATTTCTTCCCATTTGCCTCACATAGACATGGGGTGAAGTAGCCATAATGGAGTGACTCAGCTGTTATCACTCCATATCTTAAAGAGTAACATAGAGGAGGGAGGGACCAAAAACTACAATCCTTAACTGAGAACTGGCTGATCTCTCGCCACTTTCTTTGTATTGTTAAGTCCAAGCAAATGGAGGTCATCTGGTCATCATGGGTTCAGTGATACAGGATAGAACTGAATTGGCCTTCTGATACCCATCAAATTGTCTTTACTCTAATTAACTTATGCATTACTTTTCCTGTTAGGACTGAACACAGCATAGGATATTGATCAGAGTTAATTGCGTTTCACTGTAGCTAGAAAGGATTAAATCCTTCATAAGTTTATTAAGTGGATGTTAAAAGGTTTAAACCTACATTTAAATGTTTGTTTCACTTGTTGTAAAGAAAGATCAAGAGTTGTTGCGTTTTGAGTGTTGCCATACCCCTTTCTTTGCAAATATCTTTGCAGACACATTTTTTTATAATGTTACAAATAGTTCTGTGCATGACAATTGATCATATTTTTAACTACAAAATTATCAAAGTAACCTTGTTTCTGTACGTACTGTGGTTGTGTATTTATCATCACAACAACACAAGGCTCAATAATTATGTCACAATTATTGAATAAATAGAATGATACCATTACCCAGTACCGAGATGTAAAGCAATCATACAATTTGCATATACTCGGATGACTACTACTAGTACTACTACTAGTAGTAGTAGTAGTGGTAATAATAATAACATAACAATAGTGGTGGCCTTTTTTTCAGTAATGTTAAAGTCAGATATATATACTATATATATATATATATATATATATATATATATACTATATATATATATATATCTATATCTATATATAAGATATCTCTATATCTATATCTATATCTATATCTATATATATATATATATATATATATATATATATATATATATCTATATATATATATATATATATATATATATATATATATATATATATATATATATATATATATATATATATACATAGAATGATTGGGTTTAGATTTTGACATGAACTATAATGATGCATGACATGTTAATTAATAAAGGCCCAAGCTAGAAAGTTGGATATGCACAATTCTTTCCAGCAACTCTCCACCGGTAGGTGGCATAAGTCTCTTTCTGAATTATTGTCTTTCTGTCAGTGAACTCCTGGAACTGCCACGGCTTCATTTTGTAATACGGATACGGGGTCAGTTGTTGTGGTTGGCAGAGGCACCATATGTATTGTCGGCGAGACGGCAGAGTGGTCCTGGTACAGTTGTTATAAATCCAAAAAGCACGATGCACTTTCGCCGGGCAGGATAGAAATGACATCATGCAAGCCAACACATACTAAGCTTTCTCCGAAACTGCCTGTCTATAATTGCAAGGCAATTGACATGCAGAACATGACCAATGACAATCATATTATTGGCATTTGTTAAAAAAGTATTATGTTGCATACATACTTAGGGAAAGTTCATTCATAAGGTGGCTGCCGACAAGTTGGGGAATTTTTGTGTTTCCGTTAATGTATTATACAGATAATATGTAACTGTCCATACAAGACGAGCCACACCACCCAAGGGAGTTACATTTTCAAATCTAAACTAAATTAAGGTGGCCCGCAATATTTTTAGTGCAGTTCCCCCATTACTGTTGATGCTTAACTGTCACTTTTGTTCTAAATTCACTTGTTTCCTTGTGTTGAAAGGATTAGGAAAGGGAAAGAAAGGCGGGTTGCGTTAACATTTTACACTGACACCGTGACACCAAGTGCTCTGAATCGAGCGTACCCAATGTCAACGCGGTGCTAGGCTGGCCAAGTAGCGCCTCTCCCTTTGTGGTTGTAGAGAGAGAGAGAAGATGGCTCCCGTTCTGGAGAAGAAGCTCCTGGGCGCAGCCGGAGCAGGCGATACTATGGAAAACAATAACGAAGATGAAGAAGGACAAAACCTTTGGCAAGTTAAACTTTTGTTAACGACTCAAGGTCTTCCAAATTAGACCAGATAAACTGCAAACAGACGTTTCCAATCTGCTTTGTCACTGCCGGTTGCTCATAATCAAACAAACCCGACCCCGGGATGTCAAAAAGCAGAGAGCTGGCTAACATTAGCTAAACTTAACCATCAAAGCTGATTAGTTGTATTAGATAACATTAGTAAGTTAACTAACAGCGTATGCTTGTGCCAAACGAATACTTGGCTCAGATTGCATTGTTCATAACAAATTAAATATTTTTTGGAAAACCTTAGCTAGCTAGCCAGCTAACTAGCTAACGTTCTTATCGTTAACTCTCAGTCTTGCTAGCTAGTAGTATCCTGCACTGTTGTTTTTACCTTTCAAGTCACTCAAGACAAGTGCCTAGATTACGTTAACATTAGTCAAGCCAGACAGCTAGCTAGCTGTCAAATTAATGCTGTTGCTGCACTTTTATTTTACTTTTATTGTCTCTCTTCCAGTATAAATATCGGTCTGTTTCCAACAGTGTTTGCCTTTGTCAATCTGTCTTTGACCCATCTTTATCAGACTAAGTGACCGTGTCCGTTTGTCTTGCTTATCTAGCGTAACGTTGACAGCGACCATATCATTCTGTGTAAATTAAATTGTTCTCTTCTGGTTCCTTACAGGACCTCAATATTAAGTGAGGTTTCTACTCGTTCAAGCTCGAAGTTACCATCAGGAAAAAATATATTGGTGCTAGGTAAGTCATTGCCTACCATAAAATGTAGCGTGTGAAAAGAGCATGCGTGACATTGTTTAGTGCTGCCTGTGTATACCCTTATCAAGTAATATCAAGACAGTTACTTCTGTATATGCAATTCTAGACAAAACTGTGTGTGTGTGTGTGTGTGTGTGTGTGTGTGTGTGTGTACTGGATTTATTATTCACGATTATAGAAAATTGTTGCGATATTGTGATTACTTTTAATGCCCTGACACAAGGAACTTAATTTACCGATACTTTTTCAGGTGAGGATGGGTCAGGAAAGACAACGCTCATGGCAAAACTCCAAGGAACCGACCACAACAAGAAAGGGAGAGGCCTGGAGTATTTGTACTTGAATGTTCACGATGAAGACCGAGATGGTGTGTGTAATAGCTGTCACTCAGAAACTATTGTCAAAAGTGCAGATTGAAATCTTTATTTTACTGACAACTCATTGAAAACTACAAACATAAGAAAATAGAGAACTGGCATCCATTCAATACTTTGTGATGTTGTGTCAATTTTACAGTGATTGCATTTGATTCTAAATGAATGTACACTCCACTCAGTATTAGCTGCACAATTCGTTTTTAAGAATACATGAAAGCAAAAGGGATTTTTGAATTGTCTATTCTTATCCTTTTGTAGATCAGACACGCTGCAATGTGTGGATCCTGGATGGGGACCTGTACCACAAAGGCCTGCTAAAGTTTGCCGTGTCCACCGAATCGCTACGTGACAGCCTTGCCGTGTTTGTGGTGGACATGTCGCGGCCATGGACCATCATGGAGTCGCTGCTGAAGTGGGCTAGCGTGCTGCGTGACCATGTGGACAAGCTGAAGATCCCTCCCGAGGAGATGAAAGAGATGGAGCTGAATAGTAAGCTAAAGCGTTGGCCCTCTTCGCTAGTTTGGATTATGTTGTTTACTTGATCTAGCCAAATGGTAGGTGGCTCTCTTGTGTCGCCGGCTTTTGAGGGTATTGATTTGTGGGAAGGAGCGGTGCTTATGAATGCATTTTTTACTACTGACTAAGGGTCTACAGAGTTTCTCCTAGGCTGTTGTTATTGACTGCAGCCAGACCCCTTTAGAGGGTTAGAGGAGAACGCACAACTTGGATCTACCAGTCTCAAGACAGGGCTCTGTTTAAATTCCTATGCGGATGATTTATCAGTGGACGCAGTGCAGCCAAAAACCAGTTGTGTCATTGAGTGATTTGGCAAGTGGCTACCCTCAGGCAGGGATGAAGGAAGGCTGGATTATTTAAGACTAAGTGTTCAGAATGGACCCCCTGGGGCATCTCATTTGAGTCTAGGTCATGAAGAATAACATAACCAAATTAAGCTCAAAGATAGATCTTCACTGCTTGCCACTTCACTTATAATAGTATGGGTGGGTTCAGCCAGTGCATAAGTGGTCAGAGGCAGCAGCAGCAGCAGCACAGCGTTCCAGAGTACAGGCCTACTGTAAAGCATTACCCGTCGTCATGGATGTTTCTAGGTCACCGTCAGAAAGGCCCATGATCTTCAGCTGTGTGGCGTCGTGACCAAAGGCCCGCTCTGTCAGACCAAAGGCACTGATGCACTCAGATCTCTGCTCTGCTGCGGGTTCATTTAAGAAAAAGATCCTTTCTGCTTCATCAACTGCTCTTTTGTGCTCTCCGAGCTTCGTGCATCTCAAACTACTCAGTTCAGCCCAAGGCGGGGCGCTACATTGACCCACGCTATGTCTGTTTTTAAAGGTGGCTTGTTTTCATGCTGCTCCTCTGCTTGAAATAATTAACTTATTCATAAACTAGCTTGCAATCTAGAGAATGCAGTGCAGAGAAATCACATAAGTTCTAGTGTTCACATTTACTGTAAAGCCTGTGCTCACGGAATTGGTAGGCCTATTTGTTGGTGTTTTTAATGGAAAGCGTTGTTGTCCTGGGATCTCACGTGCCCTTATTGTGCTGTGAAACCGTTCTTTTCATAGCGCAGATGAAAAGCCTTTGAGCTAAAGTGTTAAAGAGGAAGGGGAAGTAGGTAGCCAAGTGGTGATGGTTCTGCGTCTTCTGCCTATCAGATTACCAAGGGTTGTTTTTTGGAGGTGGTGTATGGTAGCACTGTGCTGATTTGAGAGAGCCTATGCACGGCCTGGTTCTTCGTCTAAGTGCCCGCTCTGCACTCTGTGCATTTGTGGCATCATTTTATCCCTATTCTTAAATCATCCCATTTTTCACACGTGATATATTCCCTCTAGGCTATGTGGGAAAAGGGGACGTGACGGTGCGTTGCCCGTGTCTCCTCAGATCTTGAGAGTGAACTGAAGCTGCCGAAATCTAATCCTAGTCCAATCAAGGTTTTCTGGGCCCGACAGGGTTTTTAAGGCTTTACTGGATGCTTACCAGCGCAGCCGGTCAGGCTGGCTTTTTACTACTGCTTGCCCTCCTTAGCCAAGCTTGATGTTTAGCCCACCCTCACACATAAACAGAGTTACCTCATCTTTCAGCATGTCTGTAATAATGTCATCACTGCACACGGCAGGTCTGTGTCAAAATGTGTGTGTGTGGGAGAGAGAGAGAGAGACTGCTACGACAACAAGAATCTGAGTGACAAATAGAAGGAGGCAGCGTGAAAGATAAGTGTGTGTGTTTGTGTGTGACCATTAGTGAGAGGCAGGGAGAAAAGAGGTACGTTTGTGCGCTGTGCGTCCAGTGAACGGTCTTGCAGCCGTGTTGCAGCCTGCTCCCTCCCCTCTGACACCAGAGTCTTAGTATGGACTGGACCGGTTCCTAGTCTCTCAGCCCAGCGTCTCTGAATGCAGGGAGAGCAGAGGACAGGAAGCCTCAGTTCTGACCGGGCTGGAGCTGGAGCCTGGCTTTGGGAGACTGTCCGTGCCGGAACAACCGCTCGCTGAGTCGCGCTGTGAAAGGCACTTTTCTCCGTATGACTTTTGGGACTTGTGACTAAACAGGAATGCTATAGTCTGCCCGAGTATGTGAGAATGGAGTTGGCCTTATAAGCTAACGGCTGTGTGTGTAGGCGTGTGTGAGTGTGTGTGTATAGGCCTACTTAGTTTAGTCCCCACTTCAATGCAATAAACAGGCAACATCTAGTTAAACTGAGCGGGAAAAGCTGTGTGCAGGGGTCTGCAACTGTCAGTTGTTTGATTGAGCTGTTGTACAAAACCAAAACAAACAGAAAGGAAGCTCTTTAAGTTGCATGTTAGCTCAGTTTTTTTTTCTGGAGCCTGTTCAGTAAACTGCAAGGAGAAAGTATCAGTGACTGTACAGGTTGGTGCACCTTGGTGCTCTTTGACCCCACCTTTATTTATAGAACATGTAGACAGGCTGGCCAGCGTGGGCAAAGTCGAGAGAGAGAGAGAGAGAGAGAGAGAGATGAAACCATCATGCAGTGACTAGCTGGAGGCTGTATGTTCTGCTGGGTGTTCTGAAAATTTGCCAAAGAGGGATGATGTTGGCCTGACCATGTTTTTCCCCCTCCAGAAACATCGTCTTATGATTGCTTTCTTTGAAGATTAGGCTGAACTAAATATGTTTGTTACTTTTTTTTCCACACTCGATAATTAAACAGATTATTTGGCTCGATCACTAGTCCTCAAGAATATACAGTATGAAGTAGATATATTTTTTGGATAAAATGACTTGTGTTGAGACAAGTCGAATAAGTACTCCCCTGTTTGAGCTACCGACCATAGCACATAGTACGGGGCTAGCCTGCGTGACTCGATGGCACTACCTTCCCTACACTCCGCTCCGTGAAGCCTCGCTCCGTTCTTCCTCCACACTCCTCTTCTGGTAGCTCGGCTTTCTTTTCATCTTTTGAATTCATTTGTTCAGTCCTCTGGACGTGGCCTCGCCTCGTACTCTGCTGGAGAGCGTGAGACGAGCGGAGAGGAGGAGAGACTGACTGCGGCCGGTGATGAATGGACTTCACTGGGCAGCGCGTGCTCTGTAGAACAGGACGAGGGGAGCAGGGAAGCAAGTTTGACTGGGGCTCTCGGTCATCCATAAACTGCATTCCTGAGGTTCCTGAGGAAGTAGCCCCCCCCCCAGACCTCGGATCCTTCTGTACGCACGCACGCTCTCACGCACGCACTCACACACACACACACACACACACACACACACACACACACACACACACACACATAAAGCTGCTTGAAGGATACAGCCCGCACAGCTGTAGGCCCAACAACAGGACTGTCTATGTGGCGGCCATACTTCTTCTCACCACTGTTCCGCCGCGGCGACCTGTTATGTAACGTCTAGCTGTACGTTGTTTTTCTGTCACGTCCGCTAGGCCATTGGAGAGAAGCATTACACCGTGTTGTTAACATGCCTGACATGCTTACCCACTCTAATTCTTTGCTTGGATTTTTCTGCACATATTATGGTCTTATGGTAATCTGAAGGTGTTTTCTTACAGAATCTAAACTCTGGGGTTACTTAGCACTGTTGCGTGGTTGATTAACTTGACTGTTGGTGCCTAGACCAGGTGACTTTCAGTCTGCATGGAGTGGCAGCATCTGTCGTGTGAAAACAGTCTATAAGACGTGGATGTCTGTGGCTGGGATATTTGTGTGTGTGTGTCTGCGCGTGTGTGTGTGTGTGTGTGCCTGTCTGTGAGTGTGCTTTGGAACGGTGTGAGTGCGGGACTGTGCTGTTCTTAGGTAGGGTCCAAGCATTAGTGCTAATATATTCAAGATGGCTGCCTAGGTTAACCTGTGGACTAACACCCCCGTGAACACCGACCCCCCCCCCCCCCCCCCCCCCTCTCTCTCTTTCTTTCTGTCACCCTCCTCAGTGGTGAAGGCGTTCCAGGAGTATGCCGAGCCTGAGGAGGCCACCCCGTCCTCACCGCAGAGACGGGCCCAGCCAGCAGGGGGCGACGACGAGGGCGTGGTGCTGCCGCTGGGAGAAAACACGCTCACACACAACCTGGGCATTCCAGTGCTAATAGTTTGCACAAAGGTATGTTTCCACCTCAGAAAACCAGTTCCTGTTGTGTTTTTGGGGTTAGGAGAGTCTGCTAGGCCACCGGTTGAGTCTCATCATGTCCCAAGTCCCCGCTACGTTCTCAGAGGAGTTGGGCTGCTGTAGAGGCTGCAGACCAAAGTGTGGCTTTGCAGATTGCCCCACATAAAGGAAGGGGAGGACACGCCTTGTGCAGACATTAGTCAGCTTCTACGACACCTCCAGAAATGTGCTGACAGGACAGCGTCTCACAGCTGGAGGCTGTGTTCTTGTTTTTACACTGTAGATCAGTTGTCAGCCACACATGCAGCAAGGCTCCACAGCTGATCGTCGCTCATCTCGATCGACGGGTATGATTGTTTTTTTTTATTTTTAGATAGATCAGGCCCTGCCAAGGAAACAACCAAAGTGCCAGACGTTAGACGTTCTGTCACGGTAAAGCAGAGACTGTCAGCGTGTCCCTCACTCCTCACCCAAACAGCCCGCCCGTTGGTAAACAGCCTGTTTCAGCCCTCCCAATCCCATCGATCAGCCCTGGTCTTGTGTCTTGCCTTGACTTTATGGTGGTGGTTAGGGCCCTCCAGGCTGCGTCCTGCCTCTATGAAAGGCCGTCATTATGCTCCCCCGCTGGCCTCCGGGTGACGGGCGGGCCCAGGGAACACAATGTAGCGGTCACCAGAGCTCCGCATGCTGCCGCTGACGAGGACGCGGTGAATGTGATCTGTACTCCGCCCCCTCCGGCCCGTTCTCCTGATCCGCTCCGTGCCCTCCGGGCGGGCTTGGCCCACTTTGGAGCCGTTACGATGCAGGGCCGGGACGTTTGTTTTAATACGTAACAGCAATATGTAACCGTTTAGCCTATGTTATTGAATTTATTTTTTGTCGCTATTTATTCGTTTAGTCAAATAGGACATCGGTATAACTGCTCCCAGTAGTCATGGTTACCTGCTTATCTTTTACAAAGCGGGGATGGTGTGAATTCCTGCGACACTTCTGCTTTTGCTGGACATAAACGTTTGAGGACGTGCCGTTGTTTGTGGCCAGGGATGCCGTTGTTCCCATGGCTCATTGCGTTGTTAAACCATGACAGAGACCTCCTTCATCTGTCTCACTCCGGGAGACATTGCCCGTTTGCCTTTCCTGTGTTCGGAAAAAGTTTCCTATCAAGTCGGCATGTGAACGGGGCAACAGGAGTATTTATATTTGATGACAGGCTGCTGCATATTTAACCAGGCCCTGCCGCCTGGGATGCGGCCATGCTTCATTTGAGGAAGTGACTGCTTGGCAGCGGCACCGCCTGCCTGACTCATGCTCAGCTGGTTGTGCGTCCGCTGTGCTGGGGATGGCGCCCCACCTAGTGGTCGCTCTGTGTCGGTGCATCTGTGAAGCTGAAAGGCAGGGTGGGGCCAGGATGCCCTCGCTGCGGTTTTTGTTGCTCTTTGCTCTCGTAAAGGGACAGAGAAAGAGCGGTACAGAAAGAAAGAAAGAGAGAGAGAGAGAGGGAGGGGGGGGGGGTAGTGAAGAGAGGGGGGAGTGACTGTAGGAGTGAGAGAGGAACTAAAGACTCGGGGGGGGTGCGAGGGAGGGTAGGAGGAAGTGACAGAGGGCTGGTGAGGGGGAAGGGATTCAGATTCAGATCCCAAAAAGGGCAATTCATTTGCAGCTTACCCAGTCCATACACACGACTTTCTCAGACAAACAAGCATACAAAGTAGTTACATGTCAGAGGCGAAACGATCATCCTACATGGGTCAGTACAAGGAAAGCAACAGAAACAAGCATCAGCATGGGAAGGGGCCAGTGAGGTTTGTAGCTAGAGACCGAGGCCTCAGCTCATCATGTTTATAACGCCCCCCGACAGGACTGGACTGCTGTGGTCCAGGGAAAGGGTCGATGGCCCCCCACACACCCGACTGCCCCTCTGACCTCCAGACACACCAAAGACTTTGTAATCTCTGTCGTCGTAATCAAGTGAAGAAAAGACGTCATCCTCATCAGACAGACTGTCAGCCTAGGCCCCTAGGGTGTCTATTACTCATGGAGGGATAACACAGTTTCTCTCTCGCCCTCTTTCTTTCTTTTCTCTCTTTCTCTCTGCAGTGCGACGCCATCGCTGTCCTAGAGAAGGAGCATGACTTCAAGGAGGAGCACTTTGACTTCATCCAGTCCCATGTCCGGCAGTTCTGCTTACAGTGTATCCTTTTCACCCTCACACATTATTCCTCTGTGTAAGTCCTCCTGGTATGGAACACTGCCTTTACATTGCAATCCTCTTCAATGTGTATTATTCGTACTACTAGTTGGTGGGTGCCTTGTCGATAAGAGTTTTACTGTTCTGAATGACCCTGTGTTAGTCCGTGCATTTGATAGATAAAACGCTTTGACTTTGACGTCATAGGAATCCATTAGGAATTGCCTCGTGTCCCTCATATAGTCTTCATCTTTCCTGATCCACGTCAGAGGGTTGATTTAGTGTCGAGGCCTTGTTTTTAATCTAACGTCCTGCACCACGCGCACCTCAAACTTGCCGTGACTTTGAGACGTGCGCCTCCCTCTCCGTGTCGCGGGGGTTTTACGGCGTAGCCTCCGTCCCCCTCCGTCCGTTTGTTCCTTGACGGCGGGTGTCAAGACGGTGCTGGCCTGATATACACCTCGGTCAAGGAGGAGAAGAACGTGGACCTGCTCTACAAGTACATCGTGCACAAAGTGTACGACTTCCAGTTCACCACGCCTGCCTTAGTGGTCGAGAAAGACGCCGTGTTCATGTGAGTGAAGAATAAAGCTGCACATGAATTCATTCAATGTCAGTTTGAAAATGTAAACAGTCGTTTGATTGTGCTGTGACCTTGAAGTTAAGGTGTAGGATTTGGAGCTGTGGTTATTTGGTAAACCTCTTTACTTCAGGTAGAGGGAGATCCGTTTGATTCCCATGTGCCTTAATGTCTTACCTCAGCAAGTGAACAAGGGTAATCCCTAAAAACGTCAGTTAAAACCTCTGCTCTCCTCAGTCCGTCCGGGTGGGACAATAAGAAGAAGATTGGGATTTTGCACGAGAACTTTGCCACAGTCCGACCAGAAGACCCGTTTGAGGACTTCGTCATGCAGCCTCCTGTGCGGAAGGTAAGCGAACCAAACGCTGTACTTTTGGATTTCTGCTATATAAACCAAATAGCAACGCAAACCAATGCCATACATGTGTCTGGCCAATTGAATGTGCTTTCACTAATAGAACATTGCCTGTTTTGGGGTAAACCCACCCCCTCCGTTTCTCCCATTTCCAGTTGGTCCACGATAAGGAAGTCAACGCAGAGGATGAGCAGGTGTTCCTGATGAAACAGCAGGTTGGTGTTCTCTTGTGTACGCCTCCTCCCTTCAGACGTCTTGCGGTCAGAGGTGCTTTGAAATCAGTCAATCATGAACGTCAGCCAATCAGAATGGACATTGCAAATCTCCTCTCTGCTCTCATTTACCCGGTCTTTCAGTTGTAATCCGGTGTCCAGGGGCATAGGGCCTGGGTTTTGAACATTTAAGTGCCTGGCCAGAGATTTTTCTTTCGTGGAAAATGCTTGCTAGAGAGAGAGAGAACGAGAACTAGAGAGTGTGGTGGAGAGAGAGAGAAACTATTCTTTGGTTTTGTTGTAACCCGTCATTAAGTGTGGCGGAACCCGATTCCCTTCTGCCAGCCTTTGCCTAGGCTTCAAAGCCCACTTCCTCCCCTTTCCGTATCATTCCCTCCTCGGCCAATCAGGGCCCTGGGAAATCCTTGGTGTTTAATTAGGCGTGAGAGGTGCTGGCGGCTGAGGTCACATGACTGCCCCTGCGGGGGGACAGTCATGTCAGTCCCAGTTAGTCTAAGCGTCAGGTGTCCATGAGAACAATAAGCTCAGTGCTATAATCCAGTCACTGGTCAGGGAGAATCAGGTATTATAGATCCATCACAATTTCCACCCCCGCCCCCCTCCACAGTTGTACCCCGAGATGTCTGCTCTTGTTTTGCTTCTGTAAATAGACGTGGAAAGTACCATCTGCCAATATGTTTGTGCTTGGAAGTCTTGTTTGTTTTGACTTTCTAAATGTTTCTTCTGGTCCCTTCACAACAGTCTATGTTGGGCAAACAGCCAGCCACACCCACAAGGGGATCGACAGTAAGTTTCAAATGCTTTTTTTTTTATGGATAAAATATATATTGGATCCAATTTTTTTTTTTTAAATACGAACAAGGACAACAGCACGTGTGTGTGTGTGTGTGTGTGTGTGTGTCAGGAGTCTCCTGGAAGGACAGCGTCAGGTTCTCCCCGGCCCGCCGGTCGAGCCGGCCAGCCCAACGTGGCCAGCGTGTCGCCAATGACCGCCGTCAAGAAGCCGGACCCCAACATGAAGGGTAAGCTGCCTCTCACTCTGACGACACACACACACACACACTTCCATTCACTGGCCCTATTTTGAACGGCAGCTTTGAGGGAACCAAAACCTCGGATGCTCTTGGACCTCGTCTTGCCTATGCGTATTGTCGCTCAGCTCTACCACAGAACCTTCAGTAGAATTGACACATTATCTGAGCAGTGGTGATGTTTGTTACTGTAGTTTATCAACGTGGCCCCTAGTGGTAGCTATTGAAATAATTCCTTATACAAAGGGTTACTGCCCCTCTCCTAAGCTGGAATCACATGGACAGTAATACAGACTTTTTCTTCTGTCATTAAGCATAGCAAGCAAACTGGTGCATACCAGGTTAAAGCCAGTTCAAACTGATTTGAGTGAAGCCTGTTATAACGCAGATGGACTGAAGAGGAGATGGCGGTTGGCGGTCGGACTCAGATTCACCTCTGCCAAACCTGCAGACAGTCTAGATAGACAACGCCCAGCTTGAACTGTGGTCCGTCCCCACATCAAATAAAAGCTGAATTATTAACTGGTCCATTTTCCTCCCCGCTCCCGTTTTGTCTTTCAGGCGCCGCTGCGAACGAGGGAGTGCTGGCTAACTTCTTCAACAGCCTGCTGAGTAAAAAGACGGGCGCTCCAGGAAGCCCCGGCTCCGCCGCAGGGTCTCCTGGGCCCGGAGTGCAGGGGTCAGCCAAAAAAACAGGTACAGACCCACCTTACCCTCCACTCAACTCCCAGTCGCCGGAAACACTTTGCTGTTCCCTGACGCTCCGATCTCTTTCTGGGAAACGGGGCCCCGGTCCGCTCTCTGCTCTGGGCTCGTGATTAGAGCTGTGGGTTTTTACGATCCAGAGCTAGTCAGTGAGTGGACTGAAGTGCCCTATCCCTGTAATAGGCAGATGTGCCTGTTTGTATGTACACTGTTGATGATGCACCATAGCACTGTGTGGAGGTTTAACCCCTTACAGTCTTGAGAGAAAGAGAGGAAAGACATAATGGAGAAGGAATTAAGATGAAGGGGGAAGAGTTCAGTCCGGCTCTGCCCCCTGACCTGTTGACCTCTGGAGAAACCTGGTGAAAAGGCCTGTATGCATGGAACTTCCGAGCCCATGACACGCGTCATGTGACCAGGGAGGCGGATTCCCTCACCAAATCACCCCGTAACGGCGGCCGCCCACCCTCTCTGCACGAGTCATTTATCTCTGCTTCCTTATTTGATTGTATTCATCACGCAGTCTAAAACATACTTGTTCCCACAGTAACTAAAGCCGTTGTACATGTTGCGTCTATTCCCACCCTCGCATGCTCGTCGGTCTGAATCGGCCATGCTAGTTTGGGAGTAGAACATACATGTGCGACAGGGGGCCGTAGTCAGTGAATGAACAGGGGAAGCGGCGTATTAACACACGGTCTCGTCCCCCGTCCCCCCCCCCACGCACTGACATGTCCCTTTGTTCCAGCTTTGAGCTTTTGATAACATCTCTTGTCCATCTTAAACTGGATAATGCATGGAAAAGTGCTTTTTTCTTTTGTCTCCTCATCGTGTCTGCACGAGTGTTAACCACGACATCGTTGCCATTGATCTCTCTCAGCATGGGACCACCTCGCCATCCCAAACCCCCCGCCCCCCCCCCGTCCCCCCCCATCCATCCGCTTGACGGTCGTAGCTCTGCCTGTGTTATTTATGGACACGCACAGAAGCTACAGGAGATTACTTTCTGTCTTTTTGTCTCCTGTCTTTTCCAAGGGCAGAAGCCGGGTTTGACTGATGTCCAGGCTGAGTTGGACAGGATGACTCGCAAACCGGACTCCATGGTTTCTGCTAACAACACACCACCACCGACGGAGAATGAAGCGTGAAGGCAAAAAACAAAACAAAAAAACAGCTGCATCGTCCACTGCTAAAATACTCGGGAAAGAAAACACAAACACAAACATGCACAAGACAAGCATAAAAAGCAACTGTAAAAAATACAACCAAATTCCCAACGTGCATAACAGTCAGCACACCAAGTGGTTTCCGCCAAAATTAGTTTGAGATGCTATAAGATAACGTTTATTTGACAGGATAAGGGGGAGATCTGTTGGAGGGGTATGCGAGAGAAAGAGAGAGAGAGAGAGAAGTTAGATGCTGAAAACATGGCAGTGTTTGTATCCTGTCTACTTCAATATTAAAGGTTTAGGTTCAAATATTAAAGGAGTTTGGGTTTTTTGCAAGGGATAACAGGTTGAGGTCAGGTGTGCAAACACTCCCCGGGAGCCACCTCAAACAAAACCTGATCAGCAGGACTGTCCTGATGTTCAACCTAATTTTGTTTCAGCTTACATGGACGGTTCGGTGCTGCTGCTTGTGGCCCCTTGTCCAGCATATCAAATGTACGGAAAGTGGTTGCAATGGAAATTAAATGCAAAACTTAAATTAATTATTTTAGAAAGAAACAAAAGAATCAAATCCTTGCAAGGGTAAGTAGTATGTAAAAGAAAGGGTTTAGAAATATGATATTAATGTATTTATATAAATTACTCCATTTTATGTTCTCTGCATAGTTTACCAGTTAAAAGTCCAGCATTTAGCTTATTGTAACGTGTTAAAAGGCCACTGATGTCATGACACTAATATGACAAATCCAGTTAGATAGCATATATAGCATAGCATGTAATCTGCCCTTTAAAATGACTGTCCCCGAGTGGTCATCTTAAAGGATATTCTGTAAATATATACGCAAAACTGTAAGATTTGAATTCATTTTGTACAAAAAAAGCAAACTGTAACAAGAGAGGGTCTCAGATTGAACAAAACAAGGTTAATTGAGATTTGGAAGGTGCAGAGCTTCTAACTAATGCTCTTCTTTTCGGCTACAGGTGTTTGTGTGTGTTTGCTTGGGGAGGGGGGGTCGGGCAGCATCTTTCCTACTATAACTCCCAAGTGCCTGGCACAGTTAGCTATTTGTGTCATAGTAGAGGTGCTTGTCTAAGAGGAAATGCACTGTAGCACCAAACAGTTCAAAGGTTGTTGTCCAGTTCTTGTCATTTAAGTAATTTATTTTGTTTTCTTTTTGTATAACAAGCCTGTGGTATTTTGCATATTGTGTAAAAAAAAAAAAAAAAAAAGGTTTGCTTACTTCAGTGGCCTAGATAATATTGTTCAAATGAGCAATATGAGACGATGCCTTTCTTTTTATAAACTGCAAAGGTACCTAGCTGCTGATTCAGAAAGCAATCACAAATTTTTGTTTTGTGTCCCCAAAATAAACAGTTGTGGTTGAAAGCACTTGCTTTTTGCGGCCAATTTGAAAATGTATTTAGCACGGTTTAGAAAAAAAAAAGGGTTCCTTAGAAATGCAGTTTTGACAGTCTGTCCCCTTTTCAGTTCCAAGCGTTTTTATACAAACTGCACGTGGCAGGTCGGTTAAAACATTCCCAATTTCTACATGACGTAGTTGTAGAAATGTTATCAAATAGAAACTGTGCTTGTCCACTCAGCGCTCTATTCATGTGTGTTCTTCTGTGCCCATTTTCAATGTCGACATGCGCCTTTAATGTACAGTTCACATCTTGACACTGCACCCTGCACTCATTCAGGTGGCTCACAGTTAGTTGATGGATCAGCGTTCTACTCGTGTCCTTAAGGGGTTGTTCGATGACCTTACATATTGTCTTTTTTATTTATTTTTTTATTTCCAATTATTATATCTATGATATTACTGTACCATATCAAATTATTTGTAAATTGTTATTTATGGTTTCTGGAACCGCATTTACTATAGTCTAATTACAATAAAGTAGATCATTGTTATCAAAATCGATGCAATCCCTGCTTAGAGTTTTAAGAGTTCAAACATTTTTATCTCTCAATTCATGTAAAATTAAAGGTATTTAGCATCTAGTTACCTTTTTAAATACATCACTAGAATAAAAGGAGAAACCTTCAGTAATTTGGAACTTGGAACCAAAGATGCAGATTGTTAGGGGTCCCACAGTGTGTTTAGCAGACTCTAGTCTGACCATTATTTTCCCCTGGTGGACAGTGCATTGGGGCATCCATCATTCCAAACAGGAAGCCAGACCATAGTCCTTCCCTTAAACCCCTTCATACTAAAGGTGGGCTGAATCATTGGATGGGTGCAGTAGATACGCTGTGAACAGCAAAAATTCTATCCAAAGATTCAGATGTTTCAGCAAAAGGGACAGGTTTTTACAGAAGGCAAGGTTTAGATTTTAAATGAACACCTCTGCCTGACAACTTTAGTAGGGTTCAACTCTGTCTTTATTTTTCCTTTGTTTTTTTTTGTTGTTTTTTTTAATCTTGCTCTGTAAGGGAAAACCACAAGACTACATGGGTGTGCAGCATCTACTTACATTTTTTTTTGCTTTAACTCTTAGAAATTGATATGAAGCACTTACAGTTGTGCCTTCATTGGGTAGGATTTGAAGCATCTGAGATATGTTGCTGAAACTCATGAAGCACAACAGGGGACAGCCAGAATCGTTCATGTCACATGGTTAAATAAACACTTTGCTTTGGAGTCTTTTCCCCTGAATTGATTTCTTGCATAATTTATGCCTGCAACTGCAAACATTTATTTTTTCCTGCCTGCTTAGCCTAACTCTAATAAGTATGATTTATACTTGGAACCGGGATTTACTATTATCTGGGTTTACAGCAAAACACGATTGAAGGTGGTCCTTGTGCTTCAGACAGATATTTATCCACTAGCTAGGGAGTGTTGTGAAAATATCCACATGAACAAAGTAAAAGCTCCTTATGAAATTCCAGGTTTATACCTGTGGCCCATGGAATATATTATTATTGTTTGATTTTCTCTCCTGCATTAAGATTCTTCCTATTGTTAAAAAATCCCTCTGTTATAGACTAGCAATTACTGATCTTGCCCTCAAATCTGGCACGTAATAGCTCAGATATTTCAAAAAATCTCTTTCTGGATGGTTGCGTCCAAGAAATGATGGAAAACTATGTCCGGTTAGTACAACAAGGTATAAGTGCTCTCATGCTGCTTCAGTTAAGATTTGCACTTCCTTTTTGGTTGTAAAGATTGAATATTCCTCTCCTGTAACCAACAGATCGTGTAACATTTTTATTCAAGCTTATGTTAAAAAGTGACTGCCTCTTCACCTTTGTAATCCTCTAATGATTTGCCTTCAGCACATGTATAGGAGATTCAGAAAACCTTTTTGCTTCCAGTCCTTTGTATTCAGGATATTGAAACCCTTGTAACCACATGGAGGGCTGCACTTGTGTCCTGGACAAATTCAGAAGAGAGTGATTGTATGGCTTCAACACAATTCTGTAGCCTATATGTATGCAGCCGTGTGAAATTTTGCTTCTTGTGCCGACAAAGATAAGAAAATGTGTCAGCCCTGGCTTCAATAAAAAATAAAACAAATAAAAAACATACACGGGGTGCAATGGCGTTATTGTAATTGTATTCAATCATTTCCAGGGTGGGTTAAATATAGGAATCATCAATTGGCTTCTGTTAATATATTTTTTGGCATATTCACTAATCCAAGACATTCAAATGCGAAATAGGAGCTGCCCACTTTCTGTAAAAACTATTTTCATAGGTCATTCTGGATGTTAAAAGCCCTGTTTTACAGTTAATTCTGATTCTGGACTTGTGTCCTGCGTCCCAAGTAGGAGTTTACTCCGGTTCTTTCTCTGGTGGATCTCCAGGAGCACCTTCTAGGATGCTGGGGTCAAATGTCATGTTGGGGACAAACCCCTGCTGGCTCCATCATAGTTCGATGAACTGAGATTACCATTAATCTAATTCCATATAGTTAAACCGGGCGTGTTGATGCATTAGGCTTCCACTTTGAGCAGTTCAGATGTTGGACAAGCGTTAGGCCTAGTAGCCAATGGTATACCTACAGTGCCAATATACACAGAATAGCCTTTGTATTTCTGGGGGTACTTTTTCTTGGCAATGTAATTTCTCTTCAATTTCTATTTCTCTTCAAAATAATTCTAGAAATGGTGTATATTGTTTAAAAATCCCCCACCAAAAATGTACATATTGTTTGTGCTAGATACCTAAACAAAAGCAATACATTGGGAACTATTGGGAATGGGATCCTTCAATGTAACTAAGTAATTACAGCTTTCTTACATTATATTGACATACATGTTCTTGCCTATTATGATTTCAATACAAAGTTAATGACCTTTCAGTGTCATGTTATTCTCTTGCCTAATATGATTTCAATACAAAGTTAATGACCTTTCAATGTTACGTTATTCTACCATAAGAGGGCAGCGCACACAATACAGTCCATGACAGACTGCTCTGTTCAATTAACATTACCTAGACTAGATATGTCACTGGTAGACATAAAGAACATAAAGATAAAGTTGGTTTCTACAGGTGGTGTCCGTCACAATGTAGCAATGCTGCACGTATGTTTACTTAAGCTGAACATGTCTTTTTATTCAATGTTCACAATTGTCTTAAATATATGTATGTAGCTAGTATAAATAAATAGCCTGGAGCATAACTGCTGATCTGTTGACAAAATGTGCTACATGTGGGTCAGGGTCACTTTAAATTACTTGCTGAAAGGGTACTTTGCATTAGACAATCTGAGACATTCTGCTAAATCCGGCCTACCTGTTGTAGGCCACTATCCGGTCTGTGGTGACTGCTGCGCACACCTGTATCGTCATTGTAGTTTATTGGCCATGCTTGCGCGCATACTCGCTTACCTGTACGCTACGCTCGACCTCCTGACATAAGTCGAGCTTCCGTTCTCCTGTTATTTGCATGGTATGTATAATGATCATACAGTGAAATTTACGTAATTATATGAGTGCTTTGCTGATGCAGTTTGGTCAATATTGTTATTATTGAAAAATACTTGAACGTGTGCATACAGGAATGTGCCGTTTGGGGCGGGGACAAGCGTTTTGGCATCAGCGAGGCTTAAGACAATGTAGGGTAGCCACAGCAAACGCGGTTGTAGTCTACATTTTGGTCTTAACTTTATCTGTATGTGCATGTGAACAATAACTCTTCGTCTTGTTTCTTTTGGACAGGATGAATAGTGATGTTTGCACAGAAGAATAACAAAAACGCGTAATGTTCATCGTCTATCGGCAACTCTTTGAATAGACGCCTTTCGGTGCACAAACGGAACGGTTCCGAACCTTCCACAAGCCATTCGCCTCTACACAGCTACGTTTTCAACGCATTCTACAAGGAGGGTTATCAGCTGAATTAACTGATTATTTACTGCTTTTTATTCTTGAGAGGAGCATGAAGTAGCATTTTTATCGCGGGCACCACACGGGGATTGACTAATTTATTTTTACAATCACTTGCAAGTTAAGTGCAAGTAACCTAGTTGTATTTAGGCTATTCAACAAGTAGGCCTAGCTTTAGCAAATAACATCAACAGACAGTCCTTCACTTGAAGTTTTCGTGCGTGCGAACAGAAGGCTATCATCATGAGGACCACCGAGGAGGCAGACGGGTTTGATGGCGAGGCCTCCAACACCTCAATGATCTCCGGGACGAGTAGTCCCTATCAACCAACCACAGAACCCGTACACTCTGGGAGCATGTTTGGTGGAATTAGGTGCGACATGGAGTACCTAAAGTCAAACTTTGGTATTCTTAAAGTCGTTGAAGTGGTAAGTTTCAATGTTATATTATGTGGTTTTAACTTCTAAAGCAATCAACATTACACACATGTGTATAGGATAAAGACCGTAACCTACGTTTGCTGCAGTGTTAAAATGAATGTGTGTGTTAAAATGAATGTGTGTGTGTGTGCGCGCTCGTTCGCGCCTGAGGCCTATTTGGAACAGCCTGGTGTGCCCAGCAACACCTATATTGTACAGTATAGACCCATTAGTTAATTAGTGTCTTCCCACTCTTTCCGTTGTGCATTGGTTACATATGTTTGTCTTGCTGGGCTTTGCCTTTGTGTAACTGGTTATTTCAGAGTTGTTGCTTATGGTTCTAGGCAAATCACCCTGGAATATAACTATGCAATCGGAACAGATTTCTCTGTCTGTTTTATTCCACGTTTCTAAGCAAGGTCTCTTGTCCATCACATAATCCACTGTTCTTTGTTGTTCAATGGTCTAAAGCAATTTTATTTGAGTCAGCAGTTACTCTTGCTTTGGAAAATTAAATTGTTTTGGTGGAGGTTTGAGCCAGTACACCTAATCCAGATGTCTGTGGAAGAGCAAACATCAAATCAAGAGGAACGCTTCCCAGAGCAATGGATGGTTATTCAGTTAATAGGGGAAAAACCACGGCCCAAGTTGTCTCTTGCACTTTTGACAAGGTCCCTGGGGCAGTCTCTCTCTCACACACACACACACACACACACACACACACACACATTGTATGAGTATTCAAACAGGAGTTACAACCAAAGATACATGGTACTGAATAATTGTTGACTGCAAGAAACCTGGAAACCAAAAACTATGGACAATTGCTTAATTCCCCTCTTGTATATCCGATTTGTGTTCCACGTCCCATCTCCCTGTCTTTATATCATTCAAACTGGGGAAATGAATGGATTGGATTACTGTTTCACCCCCAGTTTTGACCTGTCCTCAGATTTTAAAGTCAACATACGAGTCATTCATTGCCCGTTTCCGAAACCAGAGGCTTTTTATCCACAAAGACCATCAAAGTGTGTGACTGATCTAATTGAAATCCAAGTGGTTCAGCCGTAGGGTTGATGTGCACCACCAGTGGCTGCACACGCCAAAGCTCTGGGTTCCGAGCGGTGCAAGGTGTACGTGTGCTTCCCTATCACACACACCTGAAATGTTTGCCTTTGTAGATGTGGGAAGCCGCACAGACGTTTGTTTGACGTCAGAACGACACGCTAGGGCCAAGCTGCTGCCTGCAAAGAAATAAAGGGTACGCGGAAAGGTTCAAATCCATTGCGGCAGTTCATTTAAATGAAACTTGAGAGCAGTCGTAGCCTGAACTCGTTTTTTTTAACTATAGACTTGATTATATGAAGACAATATTGTTCGTTCTCTTTGGTTCAGATGAGGGGGCTGAGTGGTCTTTTGCATTTTGCAATCATCAGTCATAAGTATCTGCAGTATGCCAAGCAGCGTATGAACATGTGCTGTGTGTAAAGGAGCTACAATGACCATGTTCTCCTGCCAAAGACTACAGAAACCAGCAAAAAAAACTGTGGCCTGACTAGGAAGGAAGTCATGGCCTTTACTGGAATGACCTCAGACCAGCACTTCAAGGATATGTCCTGCCCTGCTAGTGTCTGATAAAGTCAGCCTCCCTCTCTCTATTTACTTTCATGGTTCGTTTAAATACCAGCTTTTCCGGTCGGACCTACTCGTGGCGATCCTTGTCTGACCATAGCAGGACCTTTTTTGAATGTCAGAAACAAACGCGCTGAGCTTATCTGGTGTTTCCCTTTTTCTCCTCTACCTGGTCAGCCACGCTAGCTACATCGACCTTTATTCGTGTTGCGGCTTTATCTATTTTGACATGTAAGGGGATGTTGTTGACCAGCATTGGGGGGCAGATGACAGGACACACCTCTGCCCCACTTCCTGTTGGAGTTCAAAGGAGTCAAAGGAAAGGCTCTTTGAAGCCAGTGAGGGCAGTGGGAAATGCCAGTCAGTTTAGGCTCCGTCTCTGTGAGGGCACATTGACCTTGAAGGATAAGGGCCCGTGTTTTTGGCAATCATTTACAGGCGTCAGTCAGTGTTACCTGGCCAGCCGTAGTTAGTCAATGTCTGCTGCTCTGTGTTAAGTTTAGACTGTAGTCTACAAACCCTGTGACTCTATAGAACAGGGCCTACTGTTGGTGTTAATGTTTTATCCTCTGATACTCACGTTGGAAACTTAAAGTTTATTGCCCTGGTCTGACAAAAGGAGGTTACTGTCCATTACAGTCCTTGGGAGTGCTCAACTGTTTCTTGCAACTCCATTAACATTTTTTGTCCGCACCTCGCAATAATCAATACATGCAAGCATGGGTTGTCCATATCTTGAACTCCCAAATTTCACCCACCTACTTACTGACAATATGCCCATACTGTACATGGCGACAGTTAACAGGAAAAAAAACAATGTTTTATCTTATATTTACTATCAAACTCATTGTTTTATATACGTTCTATAAAACTCACTCATTTATGGATGGTCTGTATAACTCATTGTTTTATGGATGGTATCGGGTTTTCTGCTTGCTCATTCATCATGAGACTCATTAGAGGTGAAAGTCCCTCCCTTCCTCTCTGGCCTGAGGGCCTTCTCCCGCCCATCCTACTCACGGAAGCGGTAGTCCCCTGTACCACAACCTCAAGTCTTCCCTGGTCTCACAGCCGTCACTGGAGCCATCGTGAAGGTGTGGGTCAAGGACAGGTATTGGAATCTCCTTGGAGGCCATCACTGTGTACCCTGTAGCCTGTTCCCCCAAACAGCGGGCTAGCATTGCCACGGACAAGTTGCTCTCTTTCCGTAGAGTCTTCCTTCCAGCGCTCCTCCGGCAGCGAGGGTAAACATGATCTAAGCAGTGGCTTAGTACAGTTCAGCTCGGCCCTGTTTTATGTAAACTGTCACTAACGGCTGCTTCAGGCAATTGTCTTGGCGTTGGGAGTGGTCCCACCGGCTGAAACCTAATATGGGCGTGTCCGGGGGACTTCCTGGACAGTCTTTTTGGTGAGGTCTTCTGCTTTGTCATCTCCCCGCTCAGCTTAACTTTAAATACGGGCTTCGCTACTCTCAGCTCACTCCCGCCTCCCTGCATGCAGCAGGGCCTGTTTCGCCTTGGGCCGTTGGGGACGGTGCATATTCAAATTACACCGAGACTAACCCTGTGTGTTGCGTCTGATTCAGGGAGATCGGTTGCCCCCCCTCCCTAAAACACAGTCCCTCGTCAAGCTAGGGAGAGTGTGAATGGGCCACGTCGCTGTGTTTGTGGTGGCAGTTTAAATGAGGGAAAGTCTGATGTTGTTGCAAAGGCGTTCTCTGTAGGCAGTCAGTGGGGAGAGAGTGTAATGGAGTTACCAGATGCTGCCTTGTGTGTCAGTCAGCGAAGCACTTCCTCCTCAGCACATGGAGGGAGACTCTGTTCTGTTCTAGTGCAACGTCTTAGTTAGGCTTGTGGAGAGAAAGGGAAAGAGAAGCACAGTCACACAAGGCCAACCGTTAAACAGGATTTTTATTTTTACCCAAGGACGAATTTGAAGCGACCCTGAAACGAAACGGGGAGTGCGGCGTTAGATACAGAGTACATTTTCATATTGGGTGTCTAGGCCGTGTGGCGTAGCCGGTTAGCGCGCGGCCCACTTTGAATAACTCCCGTCACATGAGCACCTTTGCCTCCCTTTTAGTGTTCTTGAAACGGCAGATGGTGCATGAGAGGGAGATGCGACTCCAAGTGGCCATTACAAAAGCAAGCGGCTCACAAGGCACCTAATCCCGTTGTAGTGGGGAGCGCGCGTGTGTGTATTTGTGAGAGTGCATGTGCCTGTGGAGCAGTTTGAAGAGGCGCTAAGACTCGACATATAATCATTACTTACAAGATTAGCCAGCGTGGCGCACAGTAACCTCTCTTCCCTCCCTGTGTCCCTGACACCTGCCACACACTGGGGGGGGGGGGGGGGGCTGGCACACGAAGATAAAATATGTCTTATCATCCCGAGAGCTTACGTCATCCTCATCAGGCAGACTGTCAGCCAGACGACCACTAGGGTGCCTGTCAAACGTGGAATAACAACTCTTCCCCCTCTTTCTTTTGCTCGCTCGTTCTCTCTATGGCTCTTGCGGTTTAATTCAGCACATCTTTACCAATGTCTCTGTGTGCATATGTTCAGTGACTAAACATGCTGCGGGTGTGTGTTGGCAGCAGCATGCTGTTGCTAAGCACCTGTGTGTGTGTGTGTGGGTGTGTGTGTGTCCCCTCCCCAATACTAGCTAAGCTGCTATTCCTTGGCAGCCAGAGATGCATGTTAGCTGCCTACTATGTGACGAACCAACAGAAAGCTGACGGAGGGGAGCCACTTCAGAACTCCACACTGACAGCACATCAGTAACAACAACTGTGCCCAACTCTGTGTGATAAAAAAGGGGAGCTCCCGTATGATAGACTAGCTTCAAACCAGCCCAGAGCTAGGAAGAGGGGATGAGGAGGTGAAAAAGGGGGCAGGGAGAAATGGAGGGCGGCGAGGTAGGAAGCTGCTAATGAGGGTATGAGGTGTGACTTTTGTGTTACGTCATTTCAACAAGTCCCTTGGACTGGAACTCGGTCAAATAACTACCTTACTACCACCCCCTCTGTTCAACAGGCCCAGAGCAGTAAAAGGCGTATTCTACTATAGTAGTGAATCAAAACAGGATTACTAAGACCGTAAATATGGCAGCTTAGACACATAGGAAAGCGGTCCTATTATTTTTCCCCACAGCTGAATCTTTGGTAGAGGTGTGTGTATTTTTAGGTGTGGGATTGATTCCTTCCCAGAGGCATCAGAGAAATGTTTTTTCTCTCTGGGGGCCCGGAGAAAAAAAAAGGAAACGATAGTGCGGCTTACGTAACCAGCGTGAGCGTCAGCGCCAGGTCTGACACGGTAGCTTTCCAGCAAACCGCCGTAAATAGTAAACGCACAGCACTCAGGACCCCCAGTGGAATAATACCACACGGGTCTGTGCGAGTCGCCTGTGCAGCTGACAGTGGCGTCGGATGTCTTTCTCACGTTTGATCTCCTGAAAGGCTGTGTCGCCTGAGAGACGGGCGTGGGCTTCGTGCCCTCACGCGGCGCCACGGACAATGAGGAGGACAGGTTTGCATGCGTATTCACGTCCCACGGTTGCCATGGGAAGCGTTGTCTTGCGTCCCTGACTCTGACCACTCTGGCCCAGCGCTCCCAGCCGTGGCAGGCACCTCATTTGCCCAGCACGCTCAATTCAATCTGCATATCAATGGAGACGTGACCGCAGAGAGACTGTCCAATCAGCGTTGTGTGTGTGTGTGTGTGTGTGTGTGTGTGTGTGTGTGTGTGTGTGTGTGTGTGTGTGTGTGTGTGTGAGAAATGGAAGGAGATGAATCCTGTATCCTGTCCAAGCATCTGCTGCAGGCATCTGAAGACTTTCCTGGGATAGCGAGGGAGAGGGGGGTGAGAGAGAGTGTATGAGAGAAAGAAAGGCAGAAAGAGAGACAAACACAGAACCAGGCGCTAAGAGATTGGATATCACGGAAAAGCTTTGGCCCTACGTTTCTTCCTCCCCCCCCCCCCATCCTCGATGTGACGGCCGTGCCTCCTCTTCCTCCTCTGTCCCTGGAGCACATGAATAAAGCAGATCATCTCTCCCCAGGTACAGCTGCCCTGAGTGACTTACTTTGTACCAGAGAGGCCAGCTTCAACCTGGGGGATACCCTCCACCTCCTCTCGCTCTCTCGCTCTCTTTCTGTGCATAACACGGGGGGGGGCTGGCGAAGGAAGATAAAACCTGTCTGTTATCATCCCGAGAGATAACGTCATCTTCATCAGGCAGACTGTCAGCCAGACGACCACTAGGGTGTCTGTCAAACGTGGAGTAATAACCCTCCCTCTCTCATTCTCATTCTCAGCACAGCGTCTGTTTACAGGGGAGACCGCTGTGCGTGTGCGTTAGCGCCACATGTTACACTGTCTCTCTCTGTGTGTGACCTGTCTCTCACCTCCATCCCCTGGTCTGTCACTGTTACCGGGCTCTACTCTGGCAGAGCTGTGGGTGCAGATCCCTTTATTAAATGGCCGATGTCACCCCTGACTCCCTGGGAAGCTCGGGATGTAACCGGTTTGGATCAGAGCGGGTCCCAAACTGGGCTCTGGACAAGTAGCCGAGTGGTGATGTGTGGATGGCGTAGCGAGGGGGGGTCTGGGTGGAAGGCCGGACCCCCTCAGCAGGCGGTGCCGTCTCTGTGTCCTCTGTCAGCACAGGGGTGTCTGTGATGGATGTCTGGTGGTAGGGGGGGTTCTGTTGGAACAGCCCCGGGGAGCTAAGCGCTAGCCGGACAAGACGGATGAGACGGGCTGCTCCCTCTCGCTCCTGCTTCTATACATAGTGCTGTCTCGCCGTCATCCGGTCCTAACAGTGGCTATTTCTGTGCTAAAGAAGTCTGAACAGACGCCAGCCCATAAACCCGGAGTCTGAGCTTTATCGTTTTTGTAAACATGTCTACTTTCAAACAAAAGTGGATGGATGATATTCAAATATGTCTGAGTGGAAACGTTTTGTTTGGCAGAAAGTCCCAAAGCAGTGGAAGGTATATTAGTAGTATCTGTATCGATTCTGTTTTTAAAATTAGACATTGTGGTGCTAAACGGCCAGTTTTGTTTGGTAACCTCTGACCCTTCCCCTCTCTCTCTCCCCCCGACAGGTTCTGTCGCTCATCTGCTTCATCTGCATCGAGACCATCATGCTGTGCCAGCCCTGTGAGGGCGTCTACTTCTTTGAGTTTGTCAGCTGCAGTGCCTTCGTGGTGACCGGCGTCCTCCTGCTCATCTTCTGCCTCGGCCTGCACACCAAGGTGCCCCACGTCAACTGGAGCCTGACGGTGAGTGAGCCGGCAGAGAGAAACACTCTCCATCCAGCGCCGCAACCGGCCACCCATAGGTCCCTATGTGAACACATAACTGGAGCTCCATGCGTTTCAGTCGCCTGGTTGGAAATAGACGTTTTTAGTGGCTGAGGAAGGGATGGGAGAAGGGAGCTTGTGGGAGCGGAGAGGCCCAGGCAGTGACGTCGACGCCACGGCTTCCTCCAGACCAGCTAGGAATATGTTATTCAACTAGGTTTGGAATATCATATTGTTCTGGCCTCTCTTTTTTTTGGCTCCCTACATGTGTCTTTATGGCCGAGAGCTTGAGAGCTTGGGTCTGTGGCGGCGGGGAGTGGGAACGCCGCTCTGTGCTGCGAGTCTTTTCCAGAGCCCACAGTGGGAGCGCTCCAGGGCTGTGTGTGTGGTGGGATGCAGAGTGGTCCTGAGCCAGGCGGAGCGATCGCGTTGCACTTTGGTATTCCGTGTGTTTGACCACAAACTGCCAGGATTGGCGGGTCGTTTTTTTGGCTTCCATGTTTTGGCCTGAAGTAGTTACATTAAATATGCAGCTTTAAGTGCCTTAGGGGCTTGCATGTTTTCCCCCTCAAGCTCGGGATAATGAAACCATTCTAAAAACGTAGACAATACGCGTGAGTTTGTGGTGGGTTTTTGCAGTGTTTATGAGTTATTTAAACAATGGTCTTAATTTATTTATTACCTTGATGTTAATGATACTGTTTTTGCAGTTTTTCACTTTGCCATGTGTGTGTGTGTGTGTGTGTGTGGATATGTGCACGTGTGCTAGTAGCGGGTTGAACAAATAGAGCTGGGTCAGGCATTGTGTTTGGTCGTGGGTTGCCGTTGTTAAGACAACAGCAGAGTCCATGGAGGAAGGTTTGGTGCTGAGGTTTGGCACTTGGTGGATGGAAAGAAGAGGTTTGGAGGCCGCGAGAAAGTTCACTTCAATTATTCAATAGTTTCAGAAGTAAGCAATCAGTCACACACACACGCACTCGCGCACGCACAAGCTCTGAATCGATCTCATTTTCATCCCTTATTTTTCTGGAAAGTGCAGCACTTAAGTCTGTAGGATAAACATAGGCCTGTCTATTAGTCGAGACAGAAGGGAACACTCATTTGGCTTACTGGAGAACTCACACAGACAGGGGGCAGGAAAAGGAGGGACAGACAGACAGACGGACGGACGGACAGACATTAGAAGCAACACCGTCCCAGCCTACCAGCCCCCCACTGTCACTTCCCTGTAACTAAAGTAACTCTTAAAGCAGGCCTTGTCCCTTCATGGTGCTTCTACCCCCCAGGGTCAAAGCTGCTGCCCCTCTACGATGGGCCCCTGGGGCCCACAACCATGACTCTGCAGGGTCAAAGCTGCTGCCCCTCCACCCTGGGCCCCATGACTCGGCAGGTTTGGAGTGTTGACCGCTGTTTTCTCTAAAGCGTTCCGCTGACGCTGCAAAGTAACCTACCCCCCACTGACAGGAGACTGGAGAGAGAGGGGGGCTTTGTTCCCATAATGACGTGCTACGCGATCTCTCCCGTCCTTCTTAATCATACCCTCAAAGAATTCTTTGGCAGGGCTGTTGAGGGGAATATTGTGGGGTCTTAGCAGGCTCCCTCCCTCCTCCCTAGACATTTAGACCAGGATATGAGCACAGCATCTTGACTCAGTTGCCTAGCCCCCCCCCCCCCCCTTTTTTTTTGAGAAACTCTTGAGTGGTTGGTTTTTTTTCTGCAACGGTTTGGCCATTTTAAAAGGTACAGGATCATAAAGGTAGAGGCATGATATGAACAGCGCTGTGTTTGCTGTTTTGATGGATGTGTGGAATCGGCAGGGCTCCGGTCATCGAGGGCGATGGAAGCCTCCCGTTTCTCTCTCTCTGAGGCCACTCATTGTGCATCACAGAAGACAGCGATGACAGCGCTGCAAAGAGGCGTCCAAATGGCCAACGCGCGTCATGCCACGGGGTGGTGGTTTACTCCTCGTACAAAAGAGGACAAGAGCCCCAGCACTCTGCCCGCAGCCAGGGACGGTTAGGGGGGCTAGGCCCCCAGAGCATTCTGGGTCAGGGTTGTTTTGTTCTACAGTGGAGGCTGGCAACAAGAGGACCGTCACGTCATGCACATTGTGACAACCCTGCCTGCCCGAGAAAGAGGTAGAAAAGGGGGAGACGGAGCGAGAGAGAAGGGGGTTGTGTGAGAGGGAACGGGAGAGTGGGGCACCCTGAGTGTTTAGTGTGTGGTTAGTAAAGAAACTTTCTACTTCAGAAGCAAAACTTAACAAAGCCTGCCGGTGTGGAATGCTGACCCATGTTGTGCTGCCAAATATGGTCTGCTTCCCCCTCAATCCATCCTATCTAAGTAGTGAGACACACACACACACATACGAGCACATACAAAGTCAGCCACACACACTCTTCTTACTGGCGATAGAGACTGTTACACGCCAATCCCCTGGCCCGGACCACCTCTCTCTCACTCTGTTTATTTGACCCCCGATCGGGGGGTTCAATAACAGCTTTTGGCAGCTGCTCTCAGAGCTGTATTTTGCCACCCAAGCAGAAGCACAAATGAAAATACATAAAGTTCCCCTTTTTATATCCACCGTTCCCCAAATAAATCTGGTGTCGAAGGCGAATGTTTGAGTATTCCTGGGTGATGTTTTTGTTAGCCTTTCTACCATGGACCTTTGGGTAGCTCTGTGACTGTCAGACCAGGCCTACAGGGATTCATTTGTCTGTCTAAAGCAACGTGGAGCACGCAAGACACATGGATGGGAGGAGGGAACAGCAACCTCTGCTGGCTGGTGTGTCGGTCTGCCTGTTACATCACTCAACAGCATGGCTGAGGTAGAGAGAACGAGAACCAGTGAGGAGTAGGAGAAGATAAGAATGAAAAAGTAAAATAATGAAGAAGTAAAGAGAGAGAAAACAGGGGGGGGGTATAAAAAAGGGTCGGGGAAAGAAAGAAAGAAAGAAAGAAAGAGGCCAACTGTGGTTTGAGTGTGCTATTTAAAAACTATGCCGCTGGAATGTGGGGATGACTCTTAACAGACGCACACTGGAGGGACATTTCTAAATCAAGGATTTGTGATTTGGGAATTGATGGCCATGGTGTTGTGACTAATCCCTGGTTAAGGGTGTGTGACTGCACAGAGACTCCACCGGTACCACTTAGGTGCGTGCGTGCGTATGTTTCCAAACATCCGAGCTAACCAGCCAGTGAGTCTGTACAGTTAAGCCAGCAAGTCAGTCTGTCGGCAACTCAGTCTGTCAGCCACCCATCCAACCAGTCAGCCACCTAGTCAGCCTGGCAGTGAGTGAGTGAGTGAGCGAGCGAGTGAGTGAGTGAGCGAAGGTATGTGGGAGGCGGGTGTCATGTGAGAGGATGTGGACAATGATCCCATCATGCATCCAATCACGAGGAGGGGCTGTGCCTCAGTCACGCTGAAACGTTCATTAAGCATCCACCAGCGTGCGTGCACGTGTGTGTGTGTGTGTGTCACGGGGGGTGGCGGGTCGCTGCAATGGAGAGAGGGAGCTGACTGTCAGGCAGCCTTTGTGGTGGAGGGAATAGCAGGAAGGAAATATGTGGTAGGTACAGTGCAAGTGCAATCAACTAATATAGTAGAGTATGATGAAATAAAGATGAGTCTCTATGCCCTTCTTCCTTTCCAAATATCATCCCAAATGAAATACGTTCTCTGTGTCTGTCTGCTCCTCAAGGACCTGGTGAACACTGCAGCCAGCGCCTTCTTCTACTCCCTGTCCTCCCTGGTCCTGGCGGCCCTCCACAAGAACGGCTCTGCTGAGATTGCAGCCGTGGTGAGTCCACCCACTCCTGCCTTTGACACCGTCCGACTGACCCCCGTGACCCCAGACATTATCTGCCCACAACCCACATCATGCTGGTTCAACGATGGATGTGTCCTGCTGCTGTTAGGTTGCCAGTTTGGGACAGTTTAATTCAGTAAACCAACTGAGGTTGTTTAGGTGTGAAAATGCTTTGAGTTTTTATTTTCAGACTGAACAGCGTAACATAAATCCTCCACCCGATGAATCCTCTCCTACAAAGCTGAAAGTTTGAAAACGACATCTCAGAAGGGTATTCTCTGAATTTACCAATTCAAATCATGTGCGATCTTAATCCCCAGATTTCCCCATTCACATAAAGAGGAAGGAGGAAAGTAGTCTCCAGTGCCTCTCCAGATCATTCCCCTGTTGATTCCCTACTCCTTACGCCGGTCACACTGACACACACACACACACACACACACACACACACACACACACGACTCTGTTAGGAACCTTCTCTGTGAAACGCTGAAGAGAACGTGTCCAAGCCCCGGGGTGCATTCCAATGTCACGTGACCTCTCCCGAACTCTGTTCCCAGATCTGATGGGAGCCGGCTGGGTGTAAATACAGGGGACTAGAGCCGTCTGTAGCGTTTAGGATCACGGGGGAGAGGATAACACCTTAATGAGAGGAGGTGGTAGGTTAATGAGAGGAGGTTGTAGGTTTAATTTGCCGTAACGTCTCTGTCTACATACTGCTCTCTTTTGGAATATGCTGGAAATGCAGATCGCTATTCTGCCCGTCATGTTAACTCATCATTACTTTGCTTTTGTTATTCTCTAGAGGTAGACATTGTCTTTCTTTCTAAAATACTTTTTTAAATCCGAAATCTCCAAATAGATTTAAGCAGGACAGAGTTTCCATAAACTTTGCTCACAATCTCATAGATCTGCACCATTTAAAAAAAATAAAAATAATGTGTCAGCCTGTCCATACTGGGTTTCTTGTAACTTGGGTTCTGCGTGTGTCCCCGGCTGGTCTTTTTTTTCTCCCTGTGGGAGACAAGCAATGGAGCAAAGGGAGGGGGGGAGGTATTTCTGATGACTGCTTTACAAAACACATGTTCCCAGCTGGAAGTCTCAACAAATACCAGCCTTTTTTCAGACCCTTCAGGAAGCTCTTAAATCCCTCAACTTTAATTTTTATGTGTGTTGCGAGTGTGTGTGTGCGCGCGTGTGTGTGTGGGTGTGGGTGCCAACTGTGTCAGAGAGCACTGAGATTATCATCCAAGGCTCAGTGTAGCTTGTTCTACAGAAAGCACATTCAGGCTTTAACACAACAAAGCTAATAAATCAACAAGAGATGTGGATCTGTATCTAACTGACAATGTGCTTTTGTATATGTTATGCTAATGTGTTTTTTGTATTTTTAAAATGGCCCAGTAGATAAATGTTGGACATAGATCCATTTTGTCACCCGCCTTGAAACAAAAGGTTAAATTAATAACAAATGAAACATTAGTCAATTGAAAGTAAGGGAAGTGGATGTGACATACAGCGACTTTGTATTTTCATACTTCCTTGCGCTTCACGTTCTCGCAGGTCTTTGGGTTCCTGGTGACTTGCGTGTACGCCGTCAACACCTTCTTGGCGGTGCGGCGGTGGCGCCGTGGCGACGGCGGTGGTCAGGGAACGGTCCAGAGCAGCGAGTACATACGAGCACGCACGGCGTCCCGCGGAGAGATGGAGGCCCGCCCCGACCTGGCTTAAGACACGGGTCACGCCCAACGACAAGAACCAGACACTTTTATGATGACGAAGGTCGGTTACCCAGACTCAGAGGAGAGTCACCACTTCATTATAAACCTCGTTTCAAAGTAGAGGGAGACTCCCCAGACCTACCTGCCCAAGCGACAGGTTCAGACTGTTTTCATCGAGCTACTGTGACATGCTTGGAAGGGATGCCCAGGGTGGAGTGAATGTGACTCAAAGTAGCAAAACCCTACGACTCAACGAAGCAGGGAGTCCACTGTGGACGGCTGCCTTGTTCAGGAGAATATTGATTGAGAATCTGATGGTGTGTGTGTGTGTGTGTGTGTGTGTGTGTGTTGCCTTGTCACCAACCAGGTCAAAAAAAGTGGCTTTAGTGAGTTTTAATAAAACATTACGTTTGACATTTTGATGATAGAATTAATGAATTATTAGTGGAATATTTCAGATTAGTTTCTTTGGTTTTAAATGAAGAATGGTTTAGACTTATCTCGTGTATTTTTTGTGTGTGCCCTTGAACTAGTGACTGAGCGACTACAATCTGTATGAATGTTTAGGCATCAGCGGATATTGCTGTGCAGGGTCTAACTGAATGCAATAAGAAGGTGCATCAATGACAGCTTTTTGTCTGAATCAACATTGTGTTCATAAACATGGATTAGTGGCAAGACTTTTTCCTCCAGACTCTTGGTGAGACAGATTCTCCTGTAATGTTTTGATTGAATATCTTTTCTGACCTTAAATGATCCAAAACATCAAACGCGTAAAATCAGGACAAGTGGTCTCCTAACAAAAAAAGGAAAGTACATTTGTCCCAACAGGATGTAGTTTCTGTGGGAAACAAATAAACAACTTAAGTATTTTTGGTCCCCTAGTACATTTTGACATGAACGAATTGGTGTCCCAGTCATGTGTTTCTCTCCGCCCAGTGGTTTTGGCTGGTGGAGGTGGTGGTTGTTGCAGTGCCTGACACAAGGCATTTAAACACCACAGATTCATGACCTTTTCTGTCATCTTCACATCCTTTGCTGACTCGTCTCTGGTGTTGACCCTAGTCCTTCAACCATTGATGTCCTGTTTATTCAAGAAACTTCATTGGTCGCGTTACAGGGCAACTTCCCCTGTTGGCTACTGGAGCCTTTTCACAGGCTCAGGTAAAATAGTTTGTTGTTATTCTGAAAAATGAACAGGGTTTGAACTAAGTCTTAAGAATGAAGATGGTAGATTATTGTAATACAAGGACTGTCCTTAGCATCACTTTTATGGGTTGAATTAAAAAAAAAAGAAGAAAAAGATAAATGTTCGTGTATATATTATATTACCGATATGACAAATCAAATGTGTATGACTGGAGAATGCAGCAATTTGACATCTGATTTTTAGCGCTAAAGAAGATGTCTACTCCGCATTTCTTTTGTCTGTCTTTATGGCTTCACTGTGATAAGTCTATTAATTTGTATAACTATGTACAATGTGTCTTGATAGGTCGAATAGTGTCTTGTGTTTTGTTTCTTTTTGAAAATATCATAATGTGTAACTTGTGTTGTATATCCACACTAGCCTACTTAGTCATTCCGTGTCTGTTGTATCTATATACCCTGTTGATTGTCTGTATATTGTGGCTGAAGATAAAGGGTTTTGTACAATGACCCCTGTGTGGTGCTCTAAATGGACTGAACAGCGCCACCTCCTGGGGAGGGGTGGGATCACACCCGTCTTTCACCGCAATCAAGCCGCGTTGCCTTCGTCCAAAATGTATTCTGTCCAGTAATAAGGCCCTAATAGGATAGGTGAAGGAACACTGCGTATGCTTAATGAAGATTCATTCTGATTGAAGTGACTGTAAGTAATAATTTGAAAGTTTTGTTGAAATAGACAATCAAATGTTTGTATTTATGGTCTGTCTTTCAACTGAAGTAGAGTTGTTTTACAGTGTGACCATCTAACTACACTCTGAAATACTCATATAGCTGTGTAATGTTATCTTAGCTTTAACCAGCAGATTATGATTGGTGTGTTAATAAAGTGATACATGTTGATTTATCACCTGAGGTCACTAGCAGCCTAACCACAGCCTTCAGCATGGAGTACCAGTCAAACGTTTGGGCACACTTTACCATTGAACTGAATGGGAAAGGGTTTCCAAACTTTTGACTGGTACTGTATATGTGGCTATGTGATGGTCTTTGTATTTATATAGTGGCAATTATTCCACCAATTGTGCTACACACGTATTGATGTATTGTGTATGAATATAATTAATTGACCAATGGTTTCAAAACACTACCTACAGTATATGAAATGCACATTTGTTTGTGAGTGAAGATAACTTTGAGGTGAAGTGACTTAGTGTTCTAATCTTTTTCCTTTACCAATTGTATATTCAATGTCCTGTAAATACTCTCAACAGATCCTGTACACTAAAAAGCTGTACTCTTTAAATCTGTATTTTTCTATTTAAAACAATCTCTATAGATTTAACACTATATGCTTTATGGTGACAACTTTGTCTTAAAATAAAGTGATTTGAACATATCGATCACGTTTGATTTTGTGTTTTATTAAAACCAGTACAAAGGTACAAATGGCTGAACAGTTCATTACTCAAAAAATATTTTCCCTACCACGTGCTGATGATTCATCAAAGACATCACACTGTAAAAGCACATACATCTCTACAGAGTTATCCATTTTGTGGTGTGGGTACCGTTTCAGCTTACTAATGCAGTCATAAACAATTGCAGTGCAAATATGAAACAATTTATTTCTAGCCCCCCCCTTAGATAACAATAGTGCCATGGGGTGAGAGAAGCTAAAGAGAGGCAACATGAAAATACAAAATGAAGCATGCAATCAACAACTATTTTTAATGAAGGTGTGAATATTTAATATCTAATGAAGGCATCCCACTTTTCTCACTTACCATAAATCAGCTAACGTACTGTGACACTTGGTTAATTCAGCTCTTGGTGGTCCTTTATCATGAAAGCACATACTCTTTTCTTAGAACATTCTATTTATTTGATAGTGGAAACACATAATAAAAAAAAAGCTTCAGGAAGCACGTTAGGAATTGCTGTCATCACGTTATTGATTGCATGACTTGCCAATTCTCGAAAGCTCCACGAGGCCATCGACCGGCATTGTGGCCTCGCAGCTTTTAATAAGTCACAATTTTTTACTTGTCAGTCTGTCTCACAATTATAAAACACTGTGTCATATATTATAAAAGCGTACTACAACTCTATGTAATCAATAAAGAATCGGTCTGACCACAAATGTTGTTTTTCAGTCATAAGGATGTCATTTCACGTTAGCCATTTCGGATTGGTATAACAGTCACAACAGCATAGGTGAGGATAGAGACTCTTCAGTCTGGATCGGAGTCTGATGAGTCATCTGCAACAAAAGGTTAGTTTAGAAATATTTTGTTTCCTCTAATAAACAATAGGTATATATTGTATGTCTGTGACACAACACAAAGAGCACCAGTGTTAGGGTGTACAGTACATTTTTAAAATCTGTTTCCTGATAGAAAGGTAAGTAGAGATCCGACCTGTCTGTGGTGAGTCAGATGATCTGAACTAATTAGAGTTCAGTAAGGGTGGAAAATCATTCACCAAACCACTAGACCACCACAGTATTCCTTTGTACTATTGTTCTGAATGAAGCGACCAGTCTGACCTATTCTCATTAAGGGTCAGTAAAAACAACATTTTGCAAGCTTTTCTTCTAGGTGTAAGCTAACAGTGATGCCTTACAACACATTTATAGTATGATTATCCGTAGAAACGAAATATACAAATAAGTGTTTTGGATAAATATTTGAAACTCTTTTAATTATATTTATTTAAAAAACATAGATTATTAATTTTTCCAAAGGCGCTGGCTTTTGTTTACTTCCTCTGGCCACATTTGGTCACGTTTCAGGAGGGACAGGAAATTACAGAAATGGGGTCTTTGGGGCGACTGAACTTGTCCAGAGTAGGGATTATTCCTTCTCCTTGTCCAATTCCCACTCTCCCCACTATGGTAAAACTCCTTTATGTTACAGCAGAATGTAAAGGGGTTATCTTGAGCCAAAACAACAGAGACTACAGTGTTACCTGCAGGCCTTGACGGCTCGTCATTCGACTCTCCTCCTTGCTTGAGGAAAGCAGCCAGGTCGTTAAAAATGACATAAAAATCAAGCGCAAAAACTATGGTGGCGATAAACCCAAAAATCTGCAATGAAATAGGAGACCGATGAAACAAATGCAGCGTGACACAGCTGGTAAAATGAGCAGGTACAATGGAAGCACAACTTCACATAGCTGAGACAGAGAAACATAGAATGAAAGAGAGCAAGAGAGACATAGAGACAGAGAGAGAGACAGAATGAGAGAGAGAGACATAGAGACAGAGAGAGAGACAGAATGAGAGAGAGAGACATAGAGACAGAGAGAGAAACAGAATGAGAGAGAGAGCGAGCGAACAAGAGAGCGATCGAACCAGAGAGAGGGATTGATTAGGAGTTTACAAACTGTCAGAGCAGCATGCTGATGGCGTACAGAGTCAAAGGTCATGCTTACCCCGGCAGCCTTGGAGGATCCGTCCGCGTACTTGGACACTGCGATGATGGAGATGATGAAAAAGATGATGGACGCGCTCACACAGCGCAGGAAATCCTTCAGCAAAAAATAGCAGACAGACAGACACACACACACACACACACACACACACACACACACACACACACACTCTCTATTGTTAGAGCACATTATTTTGAGCATATAAAAAATGGACACAGGACACTCACCAAAGACTAGAGACTAATTTCTCATTTCAGTCTCATTACATTATTTTCCTTTGTCTCAATTAAGAATGCAATGCTTGCTGATCACCATAAGGGGCCACTGGAAGCCCTTGAATCTCTCGTTGAACTTGGTGGAGTAGGCAAAGAGCAGGAAGAGAGCTATGAGGAACTCGATGAGGGGGGCTGTCAGAAAGGCTGCTGCCGCCGACGCCACAAAACACACAAAGGAGATGAACGTCAGCGCCTGCGAAAGAAACGAGGGGAAGGAGGGAGGAGAGATTTGGAAAAGAAGGACAAAGGGAATGGAGAGGGCCAAAAGAAAGAGAGAACAGGGAAAGAGAAAAGGGATTGCAATATTTCAACTGAGTTAAACCTTTCCTGATTTATGAATAATAACCAACCCAGCATCTTTAAGTAAACAGACACAGTAAGTAGGCTCTGTACACTAGTGCAGGCAGAGGGGGTGTTGTCTGCGTGTCCTTAAAAGTCGAACAACCCATTTTGAGAAAAGCTGCATCACCCCCTGAGCTATCGCCCCCATCAAACTTCCTGTCTACAGCTGTAAGTAAGGACATCCAGTTGTTGAAAGACAGTGTACTAAATACAGTATTTAAACACACACACACCCATAACACAAGTGTTGAAAAAGAACTAAATTTTCAAACAGTACCACAGAATTGTCTTTTTTGCCAGCATGAGTTCTTGATATTAAACGTGTCGCATCAGCAATGGCTGGCGTAGATGAGCACAAGGCTGTCTCTTTTCAGTTCCTGAAGCTCCATGGATTTCCCCTGCTCTACAAAGCACTGGACACAGCAACATGACTGGAAGCGAGGGCAAGCCCAGGCACTGTTATCTTAACCGAAAGCCAGCCATCTTGTCTTTGTTACAGAGGCAATTCCAAACCGCAGACAACGCTGCCCCGAGGCGAAACTCCCCCCTCCCCCCCCTTTGAGTGACTAACTCACTAACCCAATTTACTGTCCAGGCAATTCTTATATACGGTATATTCTTTTACGGTGATCGGTGTATACACACCGTTGACTCAGCACTACGTTCACATGAATTGCATACAGTGCTTTATAACAAGAGTTAAACTCAGCACAACACAAGCCAGTTGTTGCAAAGATACAGTATCATGCTAATGAAATTCCTTAGGCATTTTGTGTCCTTGACATAGATGTTAAAACCCTGCCAAATATCCATGAAGTGATACAAACAGGATCCGCTTGACTCTAACGCTGCACTTCATATGCCAGAGGAAATTCAGACACCCTGAGATAGGCAAATGAATGCTATAAAAAATCACTGTCTGAGGAATACCACTTTACTTTCAATGGATGATTGTTCTATATTGATCAAGCTGTGTTTACTAGATGAACTAAGTAAAATAAATCGCAGCAACTTCTTTGATTACAAATTCAGTTGCAATTTCACAACCAATAGTCACAATAACAATGTCTTGGATAGCATGTGCACAACACACACCCACATGATCATATGGTTTCATCTTGAGCTTTCAAACTGTGGTCCATTGACTGAATTCACATGAAGCCCATTGGGGCATAGCAGAGGGGATATATCCATGGACGAGGTTGGATCATATTCTAAGTGGGAGTGAAAAGGGACTGTATTGTCTGATCAGACTGACTCTCATCCCCAGGGCAATGAAGGCCTGTACACTTAGAAATAGAGGAGGACTATGAGGCGGCATAGTGAGAGAGTTCATGTAAAGTAGATTTCCGTTAAACAAGTTACTTGTTCTCAACTGGGGACGCGTTGTTTGGGTCACGAAGCAACGTTAAGGAACCATCATGACGTCATGACCACCCAAATATTTATCCTTAACGGTTTCGCTCTAAGATTAGTTGATTCGAGACAGCTGTATGCCAAGTTAAAACGTCAGGATGCCCCCTTTCACAGATACGTCTAGGCAAGACCCACCCTCGTCTCAGTTCCAGAAATTTTAATTTAAAAGGTTTTAAATGTATTATAAGCAAAGGTAAGGAAGATAACACATACTTTAGAAAACTTAGTTTGCATTGTGTATCTTTGAAGCAAGTTTGCAACATCAGATATGTTGGTATGACTTAAAAACGAAATGTTGAAACACCATTTCAGATGCTGCTCCATAATAAAATATATAATGGACACATGGTTTGACCAATAAACTTCTACAAAATCGCAAGTCATGAGTTAAAGTAGGAACTAACTAGGATATCTAAATTTAGGTTAAAGAAAGGGGGAAATATATGCCTGCATCCACAAAATTAACTGTTCGATGCATACATAGCCTGAAAAGGACTGTAGCCATCAAGACAAATTAACACCGAGTAGCTAAATCATCCGATTATTGCAGCAAACTTTTATGCAAGTGGTTTATTAGATTGATGGACCATCACTCGAAAACAAATGGTATGCAACGTATATATTTAATAGAAATGAAACATCGAAAGTACTTTACCACTTCAGAAATCAAAAGCATTCCTTTTCGTGAGGTGGCGAACTCTTTGCTCGGCAGAACCGACATTAGGACCTTTTGACGCGGCCCAGTGGAGTCGGGATCCTCGATGTCCCCCATTTTTAATAATAGTAATTTAGCCCCCAAAAAAGTTTTAAAATCCAGACAGATGTATGTAGTAATCGACCAGGGAGGGAAAATATAACGCCCCCTAAAAGTGTGTAGCTTTTAGAAGTGGAAACGGAAATAATGGCAGCGCGGAAACGTTCGCTGCACAAAAGCGCACATCTGCATTCTCCAGATGTGAGACCGCTACAGGAGATGGGCGTGCTGCTGCTCAGTCGGTTGTCTCTTTAATTTTTACGTTATTGTATTCTTCTAGCATTTTATATACAAAAAGTGCACTGCACTATAACGGTAATGAAAATTAGGCCTACCCTATAATAAATCAAGCCTATTGAGTATAACGTCTTTTTCAGTATTTTAATAACATTTAAAGATATAATTAGAGACACGTTTTACATGATTTTGAAGATAGACAAATCAAGACAGGAAGTAACAAACAAACAAAAAATTAAAGAAAGAAAGAAAGAAAGAAAGAAAGAAAGAAAGAAAGAAAGAAAGAAAGAAAGAAAGAAAGAAAGAAAGAAATAGGTTAAAGGAGGTTAAAACTATTTTTCTTAAGCGTACTTTTACATTGCTTTTATTCTTGGCAGGTTAAAGGTGATCGTTTTGAGCAGGCTGCGGCCATCCACACTCAGCAGTATTGCTGACAGGATGCCCACTATCTTCAAACATAAATGCTTCAGTCTGTCAGAGTGCAGAGACTTCGACATAGAACCCTCCATTTGATATGATGAAAACCTAATCAAGATATCATGAATACATGGACTTAATCCCACACGTTAAATTATGCAGTATCTAATTCACAGAGGTGTGTTCACATGGCAACAGAACAGCGTTGCTCTCACCCCTCCTCCAAGCATGGCTTTAACTGAGTAGGTGGACAGAGCAATCAGACTCAGCATGAGCATGGAGACAGCTGCAAACACTGAGTTGAACACGTCCTGACAAGAAAAAAGGAATAGAGATGGTATAGAATAGAACAGGAGACAGCTGACAATTCAAGACAGGGAGGGGATTCACAGCAAACACCTTACACATTTAAGTATTTATGTTGTATGAATGTAATAATAAGTTGCAATATTACAGCAATTATTTGATGGCAACTCCGCAAAAAACAATGAGGACGTGTTTATAGGGGCTACATATTCTGTACAATGCCATCAGTTTAACTAAATAAACTTACTAATACATGCTGAAGTGTTTGTTAAAGTTACCCACAACAAGAGGCCAGAAGACGAATGCTAGCATCTAGTTAAGCTTGAACTGGTACAGTAAAACAAGGGCACGAGTAATCACAAAGTCCATGCAGGTCACTTCAATGCACTGCAGGCCTGAAGGCAACGAAGAAACACGCACACGCCACAAAAAGAGTCACCTGAAAGAGAAAGGCACATAATAAAAAGAAAAGAATGTTATCCACAATGTATCGTTTTGAATGTTTAGTTTAGTTGTAGCTTGTGATGCCAATGTCGTTTCATTATTATCTGACATCTCCATTTATTTAGTAGCCTGTATCAACAATCTATAGGCCTCATAGACAAAGTATAAGTAGACTACATCAGCCAGTAAGATGAGACATGAACAATGTTGGTCTTCGTACTCAGCTTAGTTTACTATCTCACGCAGCTTGAGAAATGAAATGGCCTGCTTTTTTTGAGTTTGCTTGCAGTACAAAGAAACTACAGTAGGTGGCACATCGCATGTCAACACTTTGAAAAACCACTATGACGCTTGAGAAGTAAAAAGCACATTCTTAGAGATGACTTATTTTAATCAAGATTTCACAATACACTGGAAAATCAATGGTATACTGACAGAAACAGCTTCACACCTTTAATGTGTGAAATGTGCAGCACTATTCTGATACAGGAATCTGCATGAACAACATTCTGCCACACTGCCATCAGTAAAACTTACTTGGATTAGAAAATGTCTCACCATCTCTGCTAGTTTAGTGCATACCATAAGGATTTGAGAAAGGCCGTATCAACCTCCATGGTTGGAGCCATAGCGATAGTATAGTGGTCTTAAAGTCATGCCAAAGAAGTAGTCAAGTATACACATATGCAATATACATATATACATGTATGTATGTATAATGCACTTCCTGAAACAAGCAATTTACCCTTGACAGCTTAGGAAATGACTTGAGCTAACGTTACCAATAACTTTTTTTACAACTCCCAACAGCTATGTTCCAAGAGGTTAGCCTAAAGTAAAGCTTCAAAGCAAATCAATATTCCTCCAATAATTGTTTTATAAAATAATAAAATATTTTTTTTTTAATATCCATAAATATTATCTAGAAACATAATCAAACAATGAGTTGTGTTTTAAAGACACCTTAAAATAGCCAATAAGGTATAAAAAAAGCTTTTATTCTACATAGTCATCTTGTGAAAAAAAACAATACATTTTCAGATTCAAAAACAACATTCTCGATGATAGATTGACTGATTGAAAAGGCCAGTTGCTGGTCCTTATTTCGGCCTTTTCTTCTTCTGTTTGCGGGCTCTGGGCTCTAGTGTGGCCAGTCACACTTCCACGGCTGAGACTTGGGAGCTTTGAGGCACTTCCCCAACTTCTCACAACCTGCAGGAGCCCAGTTCTGGTACATACACACGGACACAAACAACACGGGAGACATAAAGAAATGTCAAGTCCTTCAAGAACACCAAGAACGGTAGTTCAGCAAAGTCACCACATGGGGGCATTATTGTTACATTAATGAACTACGAGAAACGTCACTGGGTGATCATAAGACCTGGCTATCCATTCTACTCAAAAATAGGCCCGGAGTCATTTGCTACAAACATTATTCGTAGATATAAAAAATCAAGAACCAGATCTTCGACTGTAACCCTTGTGATGAATTCAGATAGTCTCCAACGTGCTTGGAAATGTTTTGACAACAAACAGGAACATTATAACAATAATAAACAATCTCCAATTGCAAATGGAGAAATTGTACTATAATTGTCTTGCATTTCTTTAGACACAGAAAGCAGACAGCCTTCTCATAAGACACAGGAAATGAGACAGGCTATGGTGCAGGATGTGCTTCATCAATTCCCATATGAAAGAATAATCAATTTGTTTGCAATTTTTGTACAAAGAAAGTGAGGGAGAGGGAGAGAGAGAGAGAGAGAGAGAGAGAGAAAGAGAGAGAGAGAGTGAGAAAGTGTGTGTGTGAGAGAGAGAGAGAGAGAGAGAGAGAGAGAGAGAGAGAGAGAGAGAGAGAAGCTGTGCCGAAGCAGAAAATAATGAAAACATAACAAAAATTTAGAGAAATATGTACCTACTTCAAGTTGGACCATAGGACATTATAAATGCAAATGTATTAGAAAATATTTTAGGCAATATTTATGTTTTGCATTTAAAAGTGTCCTGTTAATATGTGTATACATATATGTAATATGTGTACATTTGCACATATTACAAATTTTGTATAAAGTGCTAATGACACACTGCAACTGTAATCGGTGAGATGGCAGGCTAAGCAACAGCAACACCTTATCCAATAACATTTCATTTCCATCACATGTTCACTGATTGATTTTCACCTTCGTGTGGTCACGCACTCATTGAACCCCCCCACCCCCACCCCCCTCGTAACCCGTGTGAGATGTATGCGTGTGGCTGTGTGGATCATCCATCTCACCATGACAGCCAGGTCACACATGTTGAGCTGAGGGGCGCCGGGCACCAGCGTCCTCTGATGCTCGTCCACCAGCGGAGATATCCTGCTCAGCACGTCCCGGTACTCCTTAGATAAAACACTGAGACGTGACACACACAAACCAGGAGGAGAACGTCACACACACACACACACACACACACACACACACACACACACACACACACACACACACACACACACACACACACACACACACACACACACACACACACACACACACACACACACACACACACACAATACAGATGAAAGGAATATCATTTACAGATGTGTACATTTTGGCACACCAGAATCTTTATTATTATATTTTAAAGAGATCTTTTTAACATGTGCAATACCATAGATATACGGTTGGCCTGCGATTTTAACAAGAGCGGATGATTTTAACCCGCTTGCTTTTACCAGTTCTAGTCTAATCCCTCCAAACCAGTGGTAGACAAACAGGCCAGTTTAAAAGGCTCAGACTACCCCAGTGGGAGACGGGCTTACCAGCTTAACTCATTATAGGAGAGTACAATTGTATGGCTGGCCAGCAATCAAACTCAAACTCTCTCTCTCTCTCTCTCTCTCTCTCTCTCTCTCTCTCTCTCTCTCTCTCTCTCTCTCTCTCTCTCTCTCTCTCTCTCTCTCTCTCTCTCTCTCTCTCTCTCTCTCTCTCTCTCTCTCTCTCTCTCTCTCTCTCTCTCTCTCTCTCTCTCTCTCTCTCTCTCTCTCTCTCTCTCTCTCTCTCTCTCTCTCTCTCTCTCTCTCTCTCTCTCTCTCTCGTTTCTCTCCTTTGTTTCTCTCTCTGACAACTACAGCCACACGCACACACACACACACACACACACACATGCTCTGACCCCTATGGGGTAGCCGGCTGGGCCACCCTACCCCCCTCTCCTCCCCCTCCCCTGTCTCTCAATTACTGTTGTTGGACACCAGTGAGTCAGGGCACCTCTGTGCATCATTATATTCAGGGTGTAAAACGCACAGGGCCCCGAAGGCTTTCAAAGGAACGCGCTCCTCAATAGGACCTGTAGGGTTAATAGGCTCTAGGTCTGGGTCTGCGTAAATGTGTGTGTGTGTGTGTGTGTGTGTGTGTGTGTGTCCATGTGGGAGGGGGCATCTGGTGGCGTGACACGGGGATAGACAAATATCACCAGTGCAATTACACCTCTGATACACTCTCCAGCAGCACCTGGGCCTATGTCCCCGCCACCCCCCTCTCCCCCCTCTCTCACTCCCTCTCTCACTCCCTCTCTCCCCCCACTCTCCCTTGCTCCTCGCTCCATCCCAGTTTTCTGATTGGCCCCCGGGGAGAGCGTGCACGCGTGTGAGGTGAAGTGTCAATTAGTGTAATAACCGTTGGCCTTGTCTGCCCCCCCCTGACACGGGCTCTGCTGTCACTGGCCGGAGTCAGACCCCCCATCCCCCCATTACACAGGCCCACAACACTACTCTCTTTGCTGGCCTCCTCAGTTTTATCACATGAGGTGAAACTAACGCTAATTCCAACCGCATCTGTTTTTATTCCCACTCTATCCTAATCTGTCTATTGTGTTATCGTATGTGATAGTAAATAACCTGGTTCCTACACTCCGTCCACACGGAACGGTGCGGGTAATTCGGGAAACGGTGAGTCCTGCGTCTCCTTGCCCGGAGACGGTATCTTGATCAGCTTGATCAGTGTTTCGCTGCGCTCCTATCGCCGCTCTCCCGTATCGATCACTCGCGATTCATTTTCAGATAAAACTGCTGAGGCGGCGCTATCTCGAGTTAATAAAGGAGGGGCACAGCGAAAGGAACCTGTTCCTCTCCACCTACGCACAAAGGCAAAGAGCAAACCAAGCACTAACTAACCAAAGCAGCCAAACAACTTGCGTAACATCATTAAAGAAAGTTTTTTTTTGTCTATGCATTGAATATTGCATACGGCCAAAACCCTAAATCAAAAACTAACAATATGGTGTTTATTTATGCCTCCTTGTCCAAACAAACAATGAAAAGGCCCCAGTCAGCAGGGCCTATTATCCTGATTATAACCCTTAGCTCGCTGGCGCAAACGCAAAATCTGGAATAATAACGAGGCTGCATGCAAATGGAGGCGTTTGATTTATAATGTATGACACCCGGGGGGGACGGGGGCATTGCTCAGGTGTGTCACCACTCTGATTACTGATTCATAACCCTTCCATTGCAGCTACTGCTGGAGCAGATGCGCGCACACGCACACACACACACACACACACACACGCACACACACACACGCCTGTATACATATATAAAACACACATGCATACACACACACACACACACACACACACACACACACACACACACACACACACACACACACACACACAGCAACAAAAGGCAGGGGGGATTGAAGAGACAATCAAATACCTCTGTCCTGGCCGCCCCCCTCTCTCGTCTTCCTCTCTCATCCCCTCCTCCCCAGTGGAAATTGAGCAGTACGCTGAAGACTATTGATTGGAGACTGAAGTGCTTGTCTGCAGGCAGGGAGGGAGGGATGGAGGGAGGGATGGATGGAGAGAGGGATGGAGGGAGGGCGGCAGGCAGCTGAGGCCACAGGGAGCCTGGCTGCCTACTTTAGCCAGGGCCAGGCCACTGGGGCCGGGGCTGGTCTTAAGTGCTGGACGGAGGGAGGGAGAGAGGGAGTGGGGGCTCTGGTCCTCTAGAGACGAGCCCCAAGGCAAGAGGAGGAAGACCTGGGGCTATGGGATTGAGGAGGAGGAGAAGGAGGAGGAGGAGGGTAGAGTTATAGCCAGTCCCTCGTGGTCAAAGGGTGCGCCACTTAGACAGGCCCCACTGGAAGCGTGAAGCAGGCGGTCCGTTACTAAGGAAGGTCCCTGCGGAAACGTGAGGCGGGCCGCGGTGCTCAGAGCAGACCCACTGCGACACACACACACACACACACACACACACACACACACACACACACACGGGTCTGGGCAGTGTCTTACCGGCCCCACCAACAGGGGGAAAAGGAGTACAGAGTGATGGCTCTGGTCCTCCATGGCTCTGGTGGTTGTAGAGATACCTCCTCACAGTCAGTTTTTGGGTTCGGTGCGCTGGCACGTTAAGACTGGAGTCTACGTATACTGACAGGGAACTGGGAATGTGAGACCAGTCATAGAGACTCGCTCCCGTCGGATAGGAGAAACCCCCAATAATGTCCGCAACAGGCAGGAAATAACAAAAAAATTCCTTTCCAACCAACAACATCTTATTCTTGCCTATTCAGTTACAACAAGCAAAGATGATATCCTATAGTGTTGGAGCCACTGGACGGGTCAGTGCTGTGTTTGCGTAGCCGTGTGTGTGTGTGTGTGTGTGTGTGTGTGTGTGTGTGTGTGTGTGTGTGTGAGCTCTTTCACGCTGTATTGGGCTGCCACGGTGGTGAAGGTGTGTGTGCAGACAGGCCCTACATCATCTTAAGTGGCTCTTTAGGTGCAGACAGAGATTAATGACGGCCAGGCAGCCAGTCCAGCTGGGTGCTCCGGGAGCATGCGGCCAG
>JAPMUY010002848.1:0-23768 GCA_026901105.3 Galaxias olidus
CTACTTATAAAGCAATTATTGGTGTGCTCCCATACTACTTATGTATTTTAATGGCACAGAAAAGTGGCATTGGCACTATTTACGCTCACAGGACCTTTTAGTGCTCTTTGTACCTAATGCCTGTACGGTATTTGGGAAAAGGACGTTTCCATATTCTGCAGCCTTTGCATGGAATAAGTTGTAAAAGGATTCAAATCTAGAGGAAATAATCTCTTTAAATGCTTTCAAATCGAAAATGAAACAAATAGAGACAGTTTTCTATAGGAGTCAATGCTTACAATGTATTTAATGTTCCTTGTTATGAATTGTCTTGTCTACAGTGATAAAATGTGTTTTGGGTGTTCTTTTTACTAAAGCTAAGCTCACAGTATATATCGCCATATTTCATGTAACTCTTAACCAACAGGCAATCTTAAACAAATGCGTTTGAAAAAAAAATTTGTCAACTTTTTACAACCCTATTTCAGACAACAAGGTTGGTGACTTGAGACTGGTGTTGGTTGGTCTGAAGAGAGTGGGGAAGAGTGCAGCTGGAAACACCATCCTGGGTACAAAGGAGTTTGTTTCCAAGGCAAGCTCCATTCCAGTGACTCATTTAACTGAGAAACACCATGTCTGTGTTGATAGAAGGGATCTCACAGTGATAGACACTCCAGGTCTCCTCAATACAAACCTCTCCCATGATGAAGTCAAAGCAAAGATAAACAGAGCCCTCTCTCTGAGTGCTGCAGGTCACCATGCCTTCCTCCTGGTCATTCAGCTCGGACGCTTTACAGAACAGGAGAGGAAAGTGATGGAGACACTGCAGAGCATGTTGTGTCCTAATGTTAGAGATTACACCATCGTGCTGTTTACCTATGGAGACAGACTGGAAGACACAACTATAGATGAGTTTGTCAGTGAAGATAAAAACCTGAAAGCTTTGGTTAGCATGTGTGGAGGACGTTACCATGTGTTCAGTAACACTGATACAAAGAACAGAGACCAGGTTAAAGTGCTCATTAAGAAAGTGGAGGAACTAAAAAACAGAACACAGCCGTACTGGGTTAAACACATTGAGGAAAGTGAGGGTAAAACAAACATGTTCTCACAGCTATGTTTCTATGTTCTGTCACATAAGCAGGCGCTAAGGTTCTTGTGCTTCGTTGTTTTTGCGGTTTGGTGTTTTTACAATTTTGTTATATAATTAACATTGACTCTGTAAACGTCTTACTGTTTCTTTATGAGTAGAATTTTATTTTGATATCAGGAACTGGTGGAATGGTCTTGGTGTTCAAGCCTGTTTTGATGTTTCAAAAGACTGTAAATTAACCTAAGCTTATTTCTTGATTTAAATGTAATTAAACAGTGTATATCATTGAATAGTGGTCTTGACATTTTTCTGAAATTATCTGTATTCAGTGTTTATACTGATATGTATTTATACTTAGTTACTGATGCTTCTATTGTCCACACTATTTATTAAACACTTGTGTGCTGTTAGTGTTTTTACTCACCCAATGTTAGCAGGTCTGGTGGACCCACAACATTATTGGGTTTTTCAAACAATACAGCCATAATCATTTATGTAAAAAACAGAGTGAAGCAGCAAACCTTTTTCTGTCATGTTTCCATATTAACTTGTTTTTCCAACTCTTGTATTCCCCTCGGGTCCAGTGGACCCAAACACCACATAAATAAAATTAATCTGAAACATATTCTTCACAGAAAATGAGCCAAGGCCAATGAGTCTCAGGTTGAAAAAATCATTCATTGCATAATTTTTCTTTTAGTAAACATTGATAATGGGTCCCCAAGACCCTGAACACAATGGTTCATTTAATATTTAAAAATGATTTTAAGAAAGGTTTCCAATCCTTACCACATTATAGTGAATAGTGAACATGTATCAATTGATCAAGTATACATTCTTAAAAAGCACTAATATCCAGTTGTACAGAATTAAGTTCATAAGCATACTGTAAATATAAATTCCACAGATAATATGGTGTGTAGATCATAAACCAGAAAAAAAATAGTTCTCCAAAACCTACAGTAAATTACTACTAAAGGATCTCCATGAATACAGTCTGAGGTCAGGTCCTTTCATTTAGCTTGACTGCAAACACATTTTGACTGCAAACACATTTTGACTACAAACACATCCATCCATCCATCAGCTTTACCGCTTATCCTGTACAGGGTCACGGGGGGCTGGAGTCTATCCCAGCGGACACAGGGCGAGAGGAGGGGTACACCCTGGACAGGTCGCCAGTCTATCACAGGGCTGACACATAGGGCAGACAACAACTCACACTCACAGTCACACCTACGGGCAATTTAGAGTCACCAATTAACCTGCATGTTTTTGGACTGTGGGAGGAAAACGGAGTACCCGGAGGAAACCAAAGCGAACAAGGGGAGAACATGCAAACTCCACACAGAAAGGCCCTTGGGTCAGGTGGGGATTGATTGCTGTGAGGCAACAGTGCTAACCACCGAGCCACCGTGCTGCCCTACTGCAAACACATTTTGACTACAAACACATTTCGCTCTATGATCTATGAATGTTGTCATGTAGATTCTATGTAATTTAAATAGTTTGTAGGTAACCTTCACCTTATCAGTTGTTTTCATTCTATTACAGGAAAGCAAAATATTATCTTTACTATCATCATGATTATCCCCATCTTTATAATCATAATTTACAGTATGAATATTGTTTGAAAAATCCGCTCTCCTGAAATGAGAGAGGGGATATCAAAGTATTTTCTACAAAAGAAAGTTTTCTAAGAAATTCTTTCTTTTGTATTATCTTGTTCATGAACATTAGGTTTAATCAACATCAATACAGAAGCAGACGCAGAATGTCTGCCTGTAAAAACTTTGCTAGGGGCCAGAAACATAATTTTTTAACACTGTGCCTTCCACCTCCCAAATTCCATAAAGATAATGTCGTCTCGTCCACCCCTGTTCTGGAGTTTGGAGCCCTAGGCCACCTCACCCATATGCCAGCTTGGGGTGTTGTCTGAGACATCATCGTATGATCTAATTATATCAGATGAATGTATTGTTCCTTACTAACATCATGTTAAAGAATGCAGCAGAACTGGTCAGTGTGTGTGGGTGAGGTGGTATAGACTCACAGGGTGGTGCCGACCAATTCACACAATAGCCGCTTAACAACACGGATCCACGGGTTTCACTTTTGGTCTCTGTAGAATACAAATAAAACACAAGATTACCTGTCAAGCTTGGGTTAATAGGAGTACCTGTTCAAGACGCACCTACAGACCATTGCACGCTAGTTACCTAACTGCCTGACAACACGGATTCTACTTTTACTTTAGTGTCTGTGGAAAAGACATCAGATCAGCAGATCACCTGTCAACCTTCAAGATAAACATGAGCAGCCAACTTGTTCCTTACGGTGAGTGAGTTTGTTTGTGCAATATGTAAAAGTATACAAATAAATGTAATTTCTGTAGAATTATGTTATAAATACAATTTGAATTAACAGAATAAAATAAATGGTAACCATGCAATTCAAATATGGCAATAGTGGACTTCAGGCTACCCAGTCACTACAAGTGATCATTAGCCTTAGTTTTAGCTCTACACTGCAAATCCAGTAGTTTATAGGCATATGTGCATGGACTCAGCCTTATGTGTCTTTTATTATCCTATTACTACTAAGATGATTGTTATTTCTTAGTTCATGCATTGCAAAATAAATTAATCTGTATTTAATAGCTGGAAAACAATTAGTCTCAAGTTTTCTCAGTCTTCACTTTCTGGCCACTGTCTTTCCTGCAGCACAATCTTCATACATGTTTGAAAACTTGAAACAAGCGAATCCACAGCCAATGGTACACATGCCGACCTCTAGGAAGCACTTCCTATAAAATATATTCACAGAGCACTTACTTAGTGCTACACAACATTATTCCTGGGTTTCCATAACTTGTTGTAATTATGTATTCTATTGATATCTATTGATTTGGGAACTAAAGTATATTCCTAGAAACTGTAAGAATGATCTATGTGAATTAGTTAAACATGGAAAGGGGGTGGGGGCTAAATAAAGTGACTAAAGGCATTGCAAGTCATGTAAATGATCATGTCCAGGTACCCAGCCAACACTTACATGGGGTGCACAGAATGGGTTCTAGATGGGCTGTTTCTTGGGTCCCAAGTATGTTTGCCCAAATGGATCATTAGTGATGTGGCCCCTTTGGCAATATTGTGTACATGGTTGGCCTATGTGGGTCCCAGCTAAACTGCCCATTTTAAGCCTGTCTAACATTTATCCACAAGTGCGTGCACAGCTTGTCCACACGGGCCTGTGTGTAGCGTAATTGGTTCACCCAAGTTGGTCCAACATGAGCTCAAATTAACAACAAACACATCTTTTTGAATGAATCTTTTTAGTGTTGAATCAAATCTAAACATTACGTCTAATGAATCAAACTTTTACTGACTCAGTAAATATTGCCGCTTTGGTGATAAATAAAACCTGCTAGTCAATGCTTTCACTTTCAGTTCAAATTATCACTCACAGTCACAGACACATACAGCTACAAGTATCTATGAATTAGAATGCATTGTGTCCAAGATAAAATAAATTTAAAAAAAGCATTAGTGCTTGTGGACAAATAGAGGAGAATCAAGACTGAACACATTCTGATATAGTAACAAAGATGTTCTACATTTCTCCAGCAGAAAACCAACTAAAGACAAACAATGAGGAGCTCCGTATTGTGTTGCTGGGGAAGACTGGAGTTGGGAAGAGTGCAGTAGGAAACACCATTCTAGGAAGGAATGCACTGATGTCGAAGCTATCATCTTCTTTAGTCACAACAGGCTGTAGTAAGATAAAGGGAGAAGTGAATGGACAGTCTGTAGCTGTTATTGATACTCCAGGTGTGTTTGACACTAAACAAAAAGAGAAAGCTGTGGAACAAATCAAAGAGTGCATCTGTCTGTCTGCTCCTGGTCCCCATGTCTTCCTGGTTGTGCTGCAGATTGGTAGATTCACACTACAAGAACACGAGACAGTGAAGATCATCCAGACAATGTTTGGTGAAGAGGCAGCAAACTACAGCATGGTGCTGTTTACCCATGGAGACCTGCTGGAAGAGTGGTCTATAGAAGAATATATAGGAGACATTGATGATCTCAAAAGTGTCATACATCAATGCAAGGGAGGATACCATGTGTTCAACAATAAAGATAAAGATCCCTCTCAGGTCACTGAGCTGCTGAAGAAGATCAACAAGATGGTGGAGATGAATGGAGGAAGTCACTACACCAATGAGATGTTCCAGGAAGCAGAGAGAGCCATAGAAGAAGAGATGGAGAAAAATTGCAAAGAAAAAGAAAAAGAAGAAGAAGCCAGAACCAGAGCGGAGAAACAAAATCGCTTCATTAAAAACGTTACTGTTATGATGGCTATTGGAGGGGCAGTAGTTGGAGCAGTAGCTGGTCCAGTGGGAGCTGCAGCAAGAGGAGCGACTGGGGCAGTGGTTGGAGCTGCTATTGGACATGCAGTGAATTCTTTCAGATACGTGCACAATAAAATAGGCTTATAGGAGAGCCAACACAAGTTATCTGTGTCTTCAAAACAGTTGACAATAAACATCAGGTATAGAATAATTTCAGATGTGATTTCTTAAAATTTTTGTAAAAATATATATACTTTCATGGACCAATCATTGATCAATCCCTCCAGACTTCATTTGATTTCTACATAAACAGAGAGGAGACGCTGGACTTTGAGTGACAGGGAGAGGGAGACCACCAGCACAGGCACTTCACTATGCACCTCTCTTTGCACACCACTAGCTAACCTATGTTAAGATTTAGGTGATTACGCAAATAATACTATTAAAAAAATACCCTGCTGCCATTAACGTCCGAAATATGATAATAAAATATTTCCTCAAATGTTTCTGACAGTAACCAAAGCAATCTTATAACTGCACAGTGCATGAATACACAGTTATTTTTGATTCAGTGCATTGGAATAATAATAGTGCCTGTGTTCTTTTAATAAAATGTTTGAATAAAATTTTTGCATTGTTAAATAACACAGTTATTCATCAATAATAATTTTTTTTGTTCTAATACTCAATTGTTAAATTTTATTTTCAGCACTCTTCGGTTTTAGACTGTTGCTTCTTCCACAGTTTGCCAGACAAGTCTTAAATGTGGGTCCTGTGTATGGAGGACCAAAGTATGTAGGACCAAAGCTGCCAAAATTTTAAATAAATACATAAACAAATAAATAAAAGGCCATGGATTGTATTTTCCATTGTATTAAACCGCCTATTATACTTTCCTATTTACAGCATTTTGCTATTTCCCCAGATATTACTTCCAATTAACTTTATACTTCGTTGGTATAATAAGTTGGTTTTTACATTTCCTTTTGACATTGCCGTTTACATTTCTCTATGCGTTCTTCTTCATTATGCAAATGAGTAGGTGGTGCTTTCAGTCTTGGCAATCAAACTAGGAAAAGACTGAATTATACAAAGGAAAATACAATCCATTGCCTTTAATTCAATTTTTTGTCATTTAGTTATTGATGTGTTTTTATTTTATTTGCCAGCTTTGGTCCTCCATAGATTATCAATCCATATTGCTAAAGCCTACAGATATTATTCAATAATAATAATAATAATAATAATTTGATAAGTAGGCTGCTACATAATCAGATTAACACTAATATTTTTAGACAAGTTGTAACTTTATACATTTTTGTGTTGAAGTAAATTTGCAAAGTTGTTCTGAGAATCTTGTCTATAATTTTGCTTGTCTTGTAGTTTTTGATATATCCGCTAGAGGGCGAATGCAGCCTGAAGATAAAAGTAATTACAAATTATTTGAAATACTTTCTGAATTAATACACCCCCAGAACTACTCTTATGTATAATGATCTGAGGGAAAAAATGTACTTCTCCCTAAAAGGAGCCATTGCTAAACATTGCAAGCCCTTCTCCCATCTTTTCCCAGTAAACTTAGAACGGGAAGGAGTGATGGATGAATAGGAGTTTATATAGGCAGAGCAGGGTAAAGAGTTGAAGGTGAAATGTTAGGGTTTATATAGGCAGAACAGGGTAAAGAGTTAAAGGTGAAGGGTAGGAAGAGCAGGGTAAAGAGTTAAGGGTGAAGGGTTAGCGTTTATATAGGCAAAGCAGGGTAAAGAGGGGCAGACAACACACATTGGCCCCTGGGCATACAGAGTGTAGGTGAAATTATAAAACAACAGGAAACTACACATATCTGGTGTCATTATAAATTGACCCAAATATATTGACCCAATAAATTCTTGATGTTGCAGGGCAAGCAAAACTTGTGGTATTAGGAACAGAACTTTAATTTATCTTGACAATAAATACCCATCTAAATGCATAGAGCAGCAGCCTTCTGAAGGATGCAACTCACCCCTGTCATCATGCCTTCTCTCTGCTGCCACCTGGAAGGTGCCACAGGGTCCTAAAGACTCAAACATTCCACATTTATTGCAAACATTTTTGATTTATGGTCTTTAAAAAATTTTATTTACTTGTTCTCCTGAATTTGTACAAGGTTTTCAAGCCATGACTGTGACCTGAGACATGCTTTATAATAACAATGTATTTCTCCTCAGTGGATGTTTTGTTCCCTTCCAAAGTGCTTGTTTAAAGAATGAAGCAGAACTGGTTAGTGTGTGTGGGTGAGCTGGCATATTACAGGGTGGTGCCAACATAAACACTATATAATACACCACTAAACAACACAGATCCTACTTTCACTTTGCTCTCTCTCTCTGTGGGACACACATCACGAGTGAACATAGCAGCTTCCAAGATAAACATGAGAAACATCTATAGTTCCTCTCGTGAGTAGTCTAAAATATGTACAGTATAAATAAGACCAACATTGTAATTGATTTGGGATTAGACATTAAATAGCATGTGGAGTTGGCAATCTTTAAAACATTGCACACTGTATATTGTTATAATGTATTGTAATAATTATAATGGTGAGTTTCTCGGTACGGTATTGAATTTTCTGCATCCTTTTAAGATCAAATATCTGGGAGATATAAATTGAAAAGGGTTGGAACAAAATGTTGATGCTTGTCGAGGAGGATCAAGACTGAGCACATTCCGACTGTAACAATGGTGTTCAATAGTTGTCCAACAGAACTAAAGACAAACAATGATGAGCTCCGTATTGTGGTGGTGTGGAAAACTGGAGTCGGGAAGAGTGCCGTAGGAAACACCATCCTAGGAAGGAATGCATTTATTTCTAAGCTATCTTCTTCTTCAGTCACAACAGACTGTAGGAAGAAAAAGGGAGTGGTGAATGGACAGTCTGTAGCTGTTATTGATACTCCAGGTGTGTTTGACACAAACAACAACATGGAGGAGACAAAGACAGAAATAAAGATGTGCATCTCTCTGGCTGCTCCTGGTCCCCATGTCTTCCTGATTGTAATGGGGATCGGTAGATTCACACGTGAAGAACGAGAGGCAGTGAAGATCATCCAGACAACGTTTGGTGAAGAGGCGGCAAACTACAGCATGGTGCTGTTTACCCATGCTGGAGGAGCAGTCCATATAAGATTATATGAGAACAAATAAACATCTATAGAAGATTATATAGAGACAAATGAGATCTCAAAAGTGTCCTATATCAATGCAAGGGAGGATACCATGTGTTCAACAATAAAGATGAAGATCCCTCTCAGGTCACTGAGCTGCTGAAGAAGATCAAAAAGATGGTGGAGGTGAATGGAGAAAGTCACTACACCAATGAGATGCTCCAGGAAGCAGAGAGAGCGATAGAAGTGGAGAAAGAGAGGGAGCTAAAAGAAAACGAAGGACAGAGACTCAATGAAGAAGAGGAACTGAAAAAGACGTTTCAAGGGGAGCGATTAGTGAAAGAATGTAAAGAGCTAAAGACTCAAGCTAGAGACAAAGCTGAGAGAAACTTTATCAGGGAGGCTGTAGTGGTGTTTACTAGATTAGCGGTTGCTGTTGTTGCTCAAATGTCCGGTTTACCTCACAGGCAACTGGTAGAGGAGGCAGTTAGTAACGCAGTTGGTCCAGGTGAAGCTGGTTTACAGCAGGAGTTGGTGAAAGCAGGTGTCCAGGGTATAATTTATGCTTCGGAGAAATTGTGCAAAATACAATAGAGCCGAGAAAGTGTGTTATTTCTTCATTCTTGCTGAATTCCAGGAAATCTAAATCCCTGTTTCAACAGAGTGGTCTACATCAGACGAATCTGGAATATATTAATGAAAATAACCATGATAAAACGATTAATTAGGCTACATTGGCTTGGCAAAGGGGTTTAAGTCCCGCTTTATTTAGCATGGTGCACAAGCCTGCTGTTGACCATTATTGAAATAGTGACCTTTAACCTCTTGGTTGGTTGATTAGACCAGTGGTTCTCAACCTTTGATGGCAGAACACTTAACATAAACAATGGAGGATTAAACTCATGAGAATCCGGTGAAGGTCCATAGAAATATGAAAAGAAAGTAATGTTACAAAACTATTGAACCTCCACCTTACTATAATCACAAGCTGAAATATTACATGACAATAAACTTTATGGTTCTCATTAGCATACAATCATCATCATTATCATCGTCATCCGCTTTGTCCGGGGTCGGGTCGCGGAGGTAGCAGTTCAAGCAGGGCATCCCAAACTTCCCTTTCCTGGGCCACATTAACCAGCTCTGACTGGGGGATTCCAAGGCGTTCCCAGGCCAGTGTGGAGATATAATCCCTCCACCTGGTCCTAGGTCTGCCCCCGCGGCCTCCGCCCAGCTGGACGTGCCTGGAACACCTCCCTAGGGAGGCGGCCAGGTGGCATCCTTACTAGATGCCCGAACCACCTCAACTGGCTCCTTTCTACGGAAAGAAGCAGCGGCTCTACTCCGAGTCCCTCACGGATGGCTGAACTTCTCACCCTATCCCTAAGGGAGATGCCAGCCACCCTCCGGAGGAAACTCATTTCCGCCGCTTGTATCCGCGATCTCGTTCTTTCGGTCATGACCCACCCTTCATGACCATAGGTGAGAGTAGGAACGAAGATAGACCGGTAGATTGAGAGCTTTGCCTTCTGGCTCAGCTCTCTCTTCGTCACAACGGTGCGATAGAGCGACTGCAACACCGCACCCGCTGCTCCAATTCTCCGGCCCATCTCTCGTTCCATTTTACCCTCACTCGAGAACAAGACCCCAAGATACTTGAACTCCTTCACTTGGGGTAAAGACTCATTCCCTACCTGGAGTAGACAATCCATCGGTTTCCTGCTGAGAACCATGGCCTCAGATTTGGAGGTGCTGATCCTCATCCCAGCCGCTTCACACTCGGCTGCGAACCGATCCAATGAGTGCTGCAGGTCGCAGACTGATGATGCCATCAGGACCACATCATCTGCAAAAAGCAGTGATGCAATCCTCTGCCCACCAACCCGCAGCCCCCCTCCCCCGCGGCTACGCCGTGAGATCCTGTCCATGAATACCACAAACAGGATAGGTGACAAAGCGCAGCCTTGGAGGAGGCCAACCCTCACCGGAAACGAGTCCGACTTACTGCCGCAGACCCGGACACAGCTCTCGCTTTGGGAGTACAGAGATTGGATGGCTCTGAGTAGAGACCCCCTCACCCCATACTCTCGCAGCACCTCCCACAGTATCTCCCGGGGAACCCGATCATACGCCTTCTCCAAATCCACAAAACACGTGTAGACCGGATTGGCATACTCCCAGGCCCCCTCAAAGATCCTCGCGAGGGTAAAAGCTGGTCCGTTGTTCCACGACCAGGCCGGAAACCGCATTGTTCCTCCTCAATCCGAGGTTCGACTATCGGTCGAACCCTCCTTTCCAGCACCCTGGAGTATACTTTCCCGGGGAGGCTGAGTAATGTGATGCCTCTGTAGTTGGCACACACTCTCCGGTCCCCCTTTTTGAACAGGGGAACCACCACCCCGGTCTGCCACTCCTTAGGTACTGTCCCCGACTTCCACGCAATGTTGATAAGACGTGTCATCCATGACAGTCCCTCAACACCCAAAGCCTTCAGCATTTCTGGGCGGATCTCATCAACCCCTGGGGCTTTGCCACTGTGGAGTTGTTTGACTACCTCAGTGACCTCCGCCAGGGAGATTGATGCTGATCCCCCATCATCCTCCAGCCCTGTCTCTACTATGTAGGGTGGGTTTGTCGGGTTCAGGAGTTCCTCAAAGTGCTCCTTCCACCTCCCAATCACCTTGTCAGTTGAGGTCAACAACGTCCCATCCTTACTGTATACAGCTTGAATGGTTCCCTGCTTTCCCCTCCTGAGGTGTCGGATGGTCTTCCAGAACCGCTTTGGCGCCAGCCGAAAGTCCTTCTCCATGGTTTCTCCGAACTCCTCCCACACCCGCTGCTTTGCTTCTGCCACGGCCGAGGCTGCAGTCCTTCGGGCCTGTCGGTACCTTGCAACTGCCTCCGGAGTCGCCCGGGACAGCATGTCCCGGAAGGCCTCCTTCTTCAATCGGACGGCTCCCCTGACCACCGGTGTCCACCAGGATGTTCGAGGGTTACCGCCCCTTGAGGCACCTAAGACTTTGAGACCACAACTCTCAGACGCAGCTTTAGCAATGGAGGCTTTGAACATCGCCCACTCCGGTTCAATGCCCCCAGCCTCCACAGGGATGCCAGAGAAGCCCCGCCGGAGGTGTGAGTTGAAGGCCTCCCGGACCGGGGACTCCTCCAGACGTTCCCAGTTCACCCGCACTACACGCTTGGGCTTACCAGGTCTGTCCAGAGGCTTCCCCCGCCACCTGACCCAACTCACCACCAGATGGTGATCAGTTGACAGCTCTGCCCCCCTCTTCACCCGAGTGTCCAAAACATATGGCCTCAGGTCCGATGATACGATAACAATATCGATCAACGACCTTCTCCTCCCAATTACGCCTCTCCAAGTGTCTCCATCACTGCCCACATGTGCGTTGAAGTCCCCCAGCAAGACTACAGAGTCCCCCTCAGGAGCCCCATACAAGGCTCCATCCAGGGTCTCCAAAAAGGCCGAATACTCCGAACTGCTGTTCGGTGCATAAGCACAGACAACAGTCAGAGTTTTCCCCCCCATGACCCGCAGGCGTAGGGAGGCGACCCTCTCGTCCACTGGGGTAAACTCCAACATAGAGGCACTTAGCCGGGGACTCGTGAGTGTCCCCACACCAGCCTTGCGCCTCTCACCCTGGGGAGCTCCGGAGAAGAATAGAGTCCAACCCCTATCCAGAAGTGAGGTTCCAGAGCCGAGGCTGTGCGTAGAGGTAAGCCCCACCAGATCCAGCTGGTAGCGCTCCACCTCCCGCACAAGCTCCGGCTCCTTCCCTCCCAGAGAGCTGACGTTCCACGTCCCCAAAGCCAGCCTCTGCCACCCGGGTCCGATCCGTCGAAAACCTCTGCCTTCACTGCCACCTTTCTGGCAGCGCACCCGACCCCCTCGGTTTTTCCCGCGGGTGGTGAGCCCACGGGACGGAGAAGAAGAGATGTTGTTGTTGTCCACGTTGCTTTCGGGCTATGCCCGGCGGAGCTCCGTGGCAAGCCCGGCCACCAGGCGCTCGCTGACGGGTCCTCCTCCTGGGCCTGGCTCCAGAAGGGGACCCCGGGCTTCCTCCGGGCCGGGTATCATCCTCTCTTATAGGTTTTTCCATGAGGGTTTTTGAACCATTCTTAGTCCTGCCCCTCGCCCGAGACCAATTTGCCATGGGAGACAGTACCAGGAACACAAGGTTCCAGACAACACAGCCCCCAGGTTCATAGGGACACACAAACCTCTCCACTACGATAAGGTGATGGTTCCCGGAGAGGGAGACAATGATACATTTTATTTGTAATGCGCTTAACATTTACATTTAAGCCACACGTGCAGTACCTGGTAAAAACATTTTGGCAAAAATTGTTTTCTTATGTTCAAAACACGCTGTTTTCTTTTAACGTAATAAACCTTTTTTATACCCGTGTTGGACAATGGTGATCTTTTATATATGCATGCATACCTCTCTGCTCAGTGTCTTCATATGGTTGACTACCATGCTTCCTTAAGTGGGGTAGGCAGTTTTCTGGAAAAGGCAAATAAACACCTGAATTTTAAAAGTTTGCTCCGCTTGACCAGAGCCAGAGGCAACCATCAGCGAGACAACAATAAGCTCCAATCCAAATTGTGCCTGATGCAATCTCGGGGTTTTCTCAGACCATTTGAATTCCAATATGCTGCACTGTTATTATGGAATTATTTTGCTCAATGATGCCAAAAGAAAACAGCGTACTCCATCTTTAAGGTTCATTACTAACTGCACAGCTCTGACTCACCACTGTGAGTTATACTCTCGGCAGGGATGCGCTGCTCTGGCCACTCGCAGGCTCAGTAATTGGTATATTTCTACTTATAAAGCAATTATTGGTGTGCTCCCATACTACTTATGTATTTTAATGGCACAGAAAAGTGGCATTGGCACTATTTACGCTCACAGGACTTTTTAGTGCTCTCTGTACCTGATGCCTGTACGGTATTTGGGAAAAGGGCGTTTCCATATTCTGCAGCCTTTGCATGGAATAAGTTGTAAAAAGATTCAAATCTAGAGGAAATAATCTCTTTAAATGCTTTCAAATCCAAAATGAAACAAATAGAGACAGTTTTCTATAGGAGTCAATGCTTACAATGTATTTAATGTTCCTTGTTATGAATTGTCCTGTCTAGAGTGATAAAATGTGTATTGGGTGTTCTTTTTACTAAAGCTAAGCTCACAGTATATAGTATCTCCATATTTCATGTAACTCTAACCAACAGGCAATCTAAAACAAATGTGTTTGAAAACAATTTTTGTGAAGAAAAAAAAGTAACCTTTTTACAACCCTATTTCAGACAACAAGGTCGGTGACATGAGACTGGTGTTGGTTGGTCTGAAGAGAGTGGGGAAGAGTGCAGCTGGAAACACCATCCTAGGAAGAAAGGTGTTTGTTTCTAAGACCAGCTCCGTTCCAGTGACCCTGAAGACAACAATTTGTCACTCTGATGTGGACGGGAGGAGAGTGACCGTGATAGACACTCCAGGTCTCCTCAATACAAACCTCTCCCATGATGAAGTCACAGAAGAGATAAACAGAGCCCTCTCTCTGAGTACTGCAGGTCCCCATGCCTTTCTCCTGGTCATTCAGATCGGACGCTTTACAGAACAAGAGAGGAAAGTGATGGAGACACTACAGAGCATGTTGGGTCCTAATGTTAGAGATTACACCATCGTGCTGTTTACCTATGGAGACAGACTGGAAGGCATAGACATAGATCAGTTTATTAGAGAAGATACTAACTTGAAAGCACTTGTTGGAAAATGTGGAGGTCGTTATCATGTATTCAACAACACTGATACACAGAACTCAAAGATACACAGAACTCAAAAGCAGGTCAAAGAGCTTATTGAGAAAGTGGAGAAATTCACCAAAAACAGTACACCGCAGTACTGGGTTAACTACATGGAGAAATGTGAGGGTAAAATAAACAAGCGATACCTCAGTTCTCTGTCAAAAATGCAAGTTTTTATCCATCCATCCATTAACTTTACCGCTTATCCTGTACAGGGTCACGGGGGGGGCTGGAGCCTATCCCAGCGGACACAGGGCGAGAGGCGGGGTACACCCTGGACAGGTCGCCAGTCTATCCCACTTTGCAAGTTTTTATCTGCTTGTTAATTATTTTGTTTTTTATTTGGTGTTTTAACTAGCTAATCATCTTACTGGTTCTTGATGATTTTTTAAATAAATTTGATATTTGTGGGAAGCTGGTAGAATAAACTAGGTGATGTTTCAAGACTGTTCTGATGGTTCAAGGCTGTTGTAAATTAACAAAAGATTATTTCTTGAAATAAAAAAATTACTTTTGTTGATTTGAATGTAATAAAAGTGGTAAATAATTGAATAGTTGTCATGTTTTTATGAAGTGTATTCAAAACAGTGCATAATATGTATTCATCCTTAGGTGTGTAATGGCAGAATTCAGATTGTGATGATGTATGCTCCGACTGGTTGACGTGTTGACCACAGCTGCATGTCATAAACTAAAGCGGTTAATGTTCTGTTTATGAATGCAGGGGTTATAATTCGTTGCTGGAGGGGTCACACTGGAGACAGGATGTCTGAAGATAAGACACATCAAGGGGCTAGGGGATGTCTGCAGGAGTTATAACCAGTGGCTGAAACGGTCACACCGGAGACGGGATGTCTGCAGGCATTGTAACCCTTGAAAGGGGTGTCACTTCAATGACCAGCTGTGTGTTCCATTTTCACTTTGCTTGAGGACACTCCCATTGTCTATATGAGAAAGCAGATTTCAGAAGTTGAGGGTCATCTCCTTCGGACGGCGTCTTAAACGCTGTGTGGGGTGATCCTTTTGCAAACGCATTTGATCCTTTGCAGAAGCACCTTTTTAATAAAATACTTGTATTGAAACTTCATCATTTGGTCTCACCGTGTTTAATAGTTAGAATTTCCATAACAAGTACTTATGCTTCTATTGTCCACAGTTTATTTAACACTTGTATGGTGTTTGTGTTTGTTGGTCAGGTGGACCCACAACATTATTGGGTTTTTGAAACAATACAGCCACAATCATTTATGTTAAAAAACAGAGTGAAGCAGCAAACCTTTTTCTTTCATGTTTACCAACAATTACTTGTTTTTACAATTCCAACTCTTGTATTCCCCTCGGGTCCAGTGGATCATTTTTCTTTTAGTAAACGTTGAGAACGGGTTCCTAAGACGCCAACACGAGGGTTCATTTAATATTTAAAAATTATTTTAAGAAAGGTTTCTATACCAATATCAATCCTATATTAAAGTGAATATGTATCAAATCATCAGTTATACATTTAAAAAAAGCACTGATCTCCAATTGTACAGAATTAAGTTCATAAGCATACTGTACATTTTAATTCCACAGATAAGATGGTGTGTAGATCATAAACAAAAACATTTCATTTTCTCCAAAACCTACAGCTACTAAAGTAAACTACTATACTAAAGGATCTCCATCAATATCTGTGGTCAGGTCCTTTCGGTTTTTTTGACTGCTGTAATGGATCATTTCAATCCATGACAGAAAATAACCAATTAAACGAGGGTGAAACCATGAAAAGATCGCGTAAGATTTTATTGATGATTGCGGAGTCTGAATCACAGTCTGTACACAGAGGAAATACTACAGGCGGATCAGTCTAACAAAATAGCAAGTTCTGATTAGTAGACAAGGTTCTAACGAGTATACATGTATATGTCTATAAGATAAACAATAATTCCATTGGACAAGATGGATCATGTGTTCATAATCAGCATATCTAAAGACACGTACGCAGGAAACTAAGACCGGACTTAATGTTATGACTTAAAACCCAAACTTCTAGCCTTCAGTGTCTCCAAAAGGCACACACTGTCTCTTGTGATCTGGTCTTCACTCTGACCCTTCCCCCACATTGGAACACCAGTTTAGGATTGAACATCCGTGAGGATGCCAAAATGTCCCTTACACTACAAACACCTTTCGCTCTATTATCTTTGAATGCTGCCACGTAGATTCTATGTAATTTATATATTTTGTAGGTAACCTTCTCCTTATCAGTTGTTTTCATTCTACAACTGGAAAGAAAAACATTATCTTTACTATCATCATGATTATCCCCATCTTTGTAAGCATAATTTACAGTTTGAATATTGTTTCAAAAATCTGCTCTCCCGAAATGAGAGAGGGGATATCAATGCATTTTCTATGAAAGAAAGTTTTCTAGAATTCTTTCTTTTGTATTATCTTGTTCATGAACATTAGGTTTAAATTAACAACATTCGTACAATAGCAGATGCAGAATGTCTGTCTGTAAACACTGCTAGGGGCCTGACACATACATTTTTGACACTCTATGCCTTTGGCATCCCAAGTCCATAAAGATAATGTCCCCTCCTCCACCCCTGTTCTGGAGTTTGGAGCCCTAGGCCACCTCACCAATAATCCAGCTCTGGGTGTTGTCTGAGACATCATCATATGATCTAATTATAACAGATGAACGTACTGTTCCTTAGTAACTGTATGTTTAAAGAATGCAGCAGAACTGGTCAGTGTGTGTGGGTGAGGTGGCACAGGGCTACAGGGTTGTGTCGACCATTGCACGCTATTTACAGAACCGCATAGCAACATGGATCCTATACTTTCACTTTGGTGATCAAACCAATTGTATAAGCCAGAATATCGGCTGCTCTCTCCCTTCCCTAACGGACATCTACACCTCTCGCTGCCTCTGCAGAGCCAAAAATATCCAAAAGGACATATTTCTGCCCTCCGGGAGGCGCTACACCTTCAAGACCAGAACAAACAGATTTAAAAACAGCTTCTTCCCCCAGGCAATAAAACTCAAATTTGTAACCCCTGTGCAATAGTCATATACATATTTATTTAATTCAAAAACGTGCAATATAATTTTTCAGCTGTGAATTTCATACATAGATTTAGATATTACTGCAATGTACATAGACATGTGGATATATTTTTATCGGGACTACGTACCCATCTTATCTTATCTTATTTTATACTTTTATTTATTTTATTTTATCTTATCTTATTCCTGTTTTAATCTGTACTGCACTGTTTGGTGGTTGCTTAATCTCATTGTACCTGTGTATAATGACAATAAAGGCATTCTATTCTAATAATTTTTTTCACTATTGCTTAAACATATTTCTTGAAACCTTCCCCCATTTGCTCAAAACTCAAAACACAAATACAAATATTCAAAAACAATCATTTCTCATAAAATTTGGGAAACTGTTAAAGACATGATGCTGAGGCAGAATTACAATATTCTCTCATTGACTTTGATTTTGCAGTTGCAAAATAGTTTGGAGTGTACTGTAATGTGCTATTCATTTACCATAGTTTTCTTTGTTCTTTGGACTTACTGTATGTATTGCAAGAGCTGAGTATACAGATATGCAATGCTGTATTACGTACTTGCAGTATTTACAGTATACAATAGAATAAATTCACTGCACTAAGTTGTCATTTCTATTATACTTTTGTTTTTGCAAAATGTGTTTACTAAATACAATAAAAAAAAAAACTTTACCACATGCCCTGGATGCTGTGTTCTCCATTTTCTGATGTATCGTCTAATAAATGTTCTGTGTTTTTATATGTTGACAGGCTGTGTTTATGATCTTAAATAATTGTTTGATTCTTGCAAGAAGAGTCAGGGGCTACGTGAATGTAGTTTGATTATTTGGATTTGTGTTTACAGTAAAGTTGTGAAAAAAAGGGGGAAGGTTTCAAGAAATGTGTTTTAGCAATTGTGAAAAACTATAGGAGTAAAGAAAAGGAGTGTTGACGCACCTATAGACCATTGCACGCTAGTTACCTAATCCCCTAGCAACACGAATCCAACTTTCACTTTTTGTCTATGTGGAAAAGATAGCAGATCACAAGATTACGTAAAACAGATTTTCTAATCAAATGATTTATTTTGTATTATCTTCTTCACGAACATTAGGTTGAATTAGCAACATCCATACAAGAGCATCTATGCTGATCGTCTGTCTGTAAACACTGCTACAGACCTGAAACATTATTTTTTAACACTGTGCCTTCCGCATCTCAAGTCAATAAATTTAATGTACCCTCCAACCCTGTTCTGGAGTTTGGAGCCCTAGGCCACCTCACCCATATGCCAGCTCTGGGTGTTGTCGGAGACATCATCATATGATCTAATTATATCAGATGAATGTATTGTTCCTTATTAACAGCTTGTTAAAGAATGCAGCAGAACTGGTCAGTGTGTGTGCAAGGCGACATAGACTTACAGGGTGGTGCCGACCAATGCACACAATAGCCGCTTAACAACACGGATCCACGGGTTTCACTTTTGGTCTCTGTAGAATATTAATAAAACACAAGATTACCTGTCAAGCTTGGGTTAATAAGAGTACCTGTTCAAGACGCACCTACAGTCCATTGCACGCTAGTTATCTAACCGCCTGACGATACGGATTCCACTTTTACTTTAGTCTCTGTGGAAACGACATCAGATCACAAGATCACCTGTCAACCTTCAAGATAAACATGAGCAGCCAACTTGTTCCTTACGGTGAGTGAGTTTGTTTGTGCAAAATGTAAAAGCCTACAAATAAATGTTGTAATTTCTGTAGAATTATGTTATAAATACAATTTTAATTAACAGAATAAAATAAATGGTAACCATGCAATTCACATATTGCAATAGTGGATTTCAGGCTACCCAGCCACTACAAGTGATCGTTAGCATTAGTTTCAGCTCTACACTGCAAATCCAGTAGTTTATAGACATATGTATATGGACTCAGCCTTATGTGTCTGTTATTATCAAATTACTACTAATATGATTGTTATACATTAGTTCATGCATTGCAACTTAAAATATTCTGTATTTAATAGCTGAAAACAATTAGTCTCACGTGTTCTCAGCCTTCACGTTCTGGCCACTGTCTTTCCTGTAGCACAATCTTCAAAAATGTTTCATGTTTCAACCAAGGTACATTCCTAGAAACTGTAAGAATGATCTATGTGAATTAGTTAAACATGGAAGGGGTGGGTGGGGTGGGGGGGGGGGGGGGGGGGCTAAATAAAGTAACTAAAGGCATTGAACGCAAGTCATGTAAATGATCATGTCCGGGTACCCAGCCAACACTTACATGGGGTGCACAGAATGGGTTCTAGATGGGCTGTTTCTTGGGTCCCAAGTATGTTTGCCCAAATGGATCATTAGTGATGTGGCCCCTTTGGCAATATTGTGTACATGGTTGGCCTATGTGGGTCCCAGCTAAACTGCCCATTTTAAGCCTGTCTAACATTTATCCACAAGTGCGTGCACAGCTTGTCCACACGGGCCTGTGTGTAGCGTAATTGGTTCACCCAAGTTGGTCCAACATGAGCTCAAATTAACAACAAACACATCTTTTTTAATGAATCTTTTTAGTGTTGAATCAAATCTAAACATTACGTCTAATGAATCAAACTTTTACTGACTCAGTAAATATTGCCGCTTTGGTGATAAATAAAACCTGCTGAACGCATTCTGATATAGTAACAAAGATGTTCTACATTTTTCCAGCAGAGCACCAACTAAAGACAAACAGTGAGGAGCTCCGTATTGTGTTGGTGGGGAAGACTGGAGTTGGGAAGAGTGCTGTAGGAAACACCATTCTAGGAAGGATTGCATTGGTGTCGAAGCTATCATCTTCTTCAGTCACAACAGACTGTAGTAAGAAAAAGGAAGTGGTGAATGGACAGTCTGTAGCTGTTATTGATACTCCAGGTGTGTTTGACACTAAACAAAAAAAGAAAGCTGTGAAAAAAATCAAACAGTGCGTCTGTCTGTCTGCTCCTGGTCCCCATGTCTTCCTGGTTGTGCTTCAGATTGGTAGATTCACACCGGAAGAACAAGAGACAGTGAAGATCATCCAGACAACGTTTGGTGAAGACGCAGCAAACAACAGCATGGTGCTGTTTACCCATGGAGACCTGCTGGAGGAGCAGTCTATAGAAGATTATATAGGAGACAATGATGATCTCAAAAGTGTCCTATATCAATGCAAGGGAGGATACCATGTGTTCAACAATAAAGATACGGATCCCTCTCAGGTCACTAAGCTGCTGGAGAAGATCAACAAGATGGTGGAGATGAATGGAGGAAGTCACTACACCAATGAGATGTTCCAGGAAGCAGAGAGAGCCATTTTAGAAGAGATGAAGAAAAATCGCAAAGAAACAGAAAATGAAGAACAAGCCAGAGCCAGAGCTGTGATATATAATTGCTTCATTAATGATATTGTTCCTGTTATGGTGGCTATTGGAGCAGTAGTTGGAGCAGTAGCTGGAAGAACAGGTGGTCCAGCGCGAGATGCAGCAGGAGGAGTGGTGACGGCAGCGGCTGGAGCTGCTGTTCAATATGGAGGGATTTATGTTTCAGATAAATGTACAATACAATAAGCTTATAAGAGAGCCAACACAATTTATCTGTGTCTTCAAAACAGTTCACAATAAACATCAGGTATAGAATAATTTTAGATGTGTTTTCTTTTCAATATTAGTAAAAAAAAAAAAGACTTTCATGGACCAATCACTGATCAATCTTGATCTTAAGACTTCAGTGATTAAGCAAATAACACTGTCAATAATTACCACTGCTGCCATTAACTCCCGGAATACAAAAATAAATATCTCTGACAGCAAACATAGCAAGCTCATAACTGTACAGAGCATGAATACACAATAGTTTTTTATTTACATTATACATCATTTAGAATCCGGTCACTTTCTTTTACAGATACTATCTTTTGCATACAGCTACATGTAGTTAGAACTGTTGTTGTTTTTGTCAGTCTGTTTTACTATTTCTGTCTAATTGTTTATTTGTGTCATGCTCTCTATGTTGATGCTGTAAAGCGACATTGGGTTTTAGGAAAGAGCTATATAAATAAAATGAATTATTATTATTATTATTATTACATTTTGCAGCATGCACATTATGAGTAATAATAGTACGTGTGTTCAGGCATCTAGGCCAGCAATATCCAAACACTGATTGCAAAAAACGGCTACTACACTATATACTTTCATTAAGACTAAATTTTTTATATGTTAAAGGTCAGTGGTGATTTGAGTCTAGTATTGGTTGGTCTGGAGAGAGTGGGGAAGAGTGCAACTGGAAATACCATCCTGGGCAGAAAGGAGTTTGTTTCCAAGACCAGCTCCATTCCAAATGACCCTGAAGACAACAGCTCGTTCTACTAATGTGGACGGGAGGAGAGTGACCGTGATAGACACTCCAGGTCTCCTCAATACAAACCTCTCCCATGATGAAGTCAGAGAAGAGGTAAACAGAGCCCTCTCTCTGTGTGCTGCAGGTCCCCATGCCTTCCTCCTGGTCATTCAGCTCGGACACTTTACAGAACAGGAGAGGAAAGTGATGGAGACACTACAGAGCATGTTGTGTCCTAATGTTAGTGATAACACCATAGTACAGATCAGTTTATTAGAGAGGATACTAACCTGAAAGCACTTGTTAGGAAATGTGGGGGACGTTTCCATGTATTCAACAACACATACACAGAACTAAAAGCAGGTCAACGAGCTTATTAAGAGAGTGGAGGTATTAACCAGGAACAGAGCACAGACACACTATGCTAAATACAATGAGGAAAGTGAGGGTAAAACTAATATGCATGCAGCATGTTCGCACAGCTATTGACCAGTTTTCTGTCAAATAGCCAGGTGTTGCTAAAGGGTGCGTTCTTTTGTCTATTAGTTGTTTTTGTTGTTTGGTGTTTTTACACGCTACGGGCAATTTTGATTATATAATTAAATCTTTATCCTCAGTCAAATGACTTTCTACTCTTTTCTGTTACTTTCTACCCTTTTTTACTAGCTATGGGTAATTTGTATTTTATTATAAAATTAACATTGAATCTATAATCATTTTACTTTTTCTTGATGATTTCTTTTATAAATGGGATATTTGTTGAAAACTAGTAGAATGAACTTGGTGATGATTCAATACAGTTTTGATGTGAAAAGGCTGTGGTAAATTCACATAAGATTATTGCTTGAAATAAAAACATGACATTCTTGATTTGAATGTAATTAAAGGTGGTAAATTGAACTGAATAGTTATTTAACACTTGTGTGGTGTTCGTGTTTTTGTTACTCACCCAATGTTTGCGGGTTGTGTGGACCCACAACATTATTGTTTTTTTAAAAGCCATAATAATTCATGTAAAAAAACTTAACAGATGGTTGGAAGAGGACAGAGTGAAGGTAAACAGCAAACCTTTTTCTCACATTTCTACCATATTTACTTGTTTTACCTACAATTCCAACACATACTGTATATTACCCTCGGGTCCAGTGGACCCAAACACTATGTAAAATATATCTTAAACATGTTCTTCACAGAAAAGGTGAAGGAGTCTCAGGTTAAAAATAATTACTGCATATTCTTCATTTTTATAAATGTTGATAACTGGTCACAAAAATCCAAACACCACACAAAGGTCAAGAATCAAATAAGATAGGCCTACAGTATTCAAATTTTTTGGAAAATCATTCATCACGAAAGGAGATTTAAAACAGATTTTCTATTCAAATGATTATTTGGTATAAATTGTCTTCATAAACATTATTTTTAAATTAACCTCATTGACACGATGGCAGAATCAGAATGTCTGCCTGTAAACACTTTTCTAAGGTTCTGAAACATTATTTTTAACACCGTGCCTTCCACCTCCCAAAGTCCCTACAGATAATGTCCCCTCCTCCACCCCTGTTCTGGAGTTCGGATCCCTGGGCCACCTCACCCATATGCCAGCTCTGGGTGTTGTCTGAGACATCATCATATGATCGAATTATATCAGATGAATGTATTGTTACTTACTAACATCATGTTTTAAGATTGCAGCAGAACTGGTTGGTGTGTGTGGGTGAGGTGGCACACCAGACTTACAGGGTGGTGCCGACCAATGCACGGTATTTACCAAACCGCATAGAAACATGGACTTTCACTTTAGTCTCTGTGGCATTGAATGCAAATAATGTAAATTATAATGTCCGGGTACCCAGCCAACATTTACATGGGGTGGACAGAATGGGTTTCTTGGGTTTCACATGTGTTTGCAGATGTGGGTCATTAGTCAATGGTGATGTGGCCCCACTGCAGTATTGTGC
>JAPMUY010002850.1:0-2500 GCA_026901105.3 Galaxias olidus
AAGTACAGTATATATTTAGTGTGATGTGGACTATAGACTTAGAGGAGTACAGTATATTTAGTGTGATATGGACTATATACTGAGGGTAGTACAGTATAGTAAATGTGATATGGAATATAGACTGAGAGAAGTGCAGTACATTTAGTGTGATGTGGACTATAGACTTAGGAGTACAGTATATTTAGTGTGATGTGGACTATAGACTGAGAGGAGTACAGTATATTTAGTGTGATGTGGACTATAGACTTAGAGGAGTACAGTATATTTAGTGTGATATGGACTATATACTGAGAGGTACAGTGATATGGAATATAGACTGAGAGGTACAGTATATTTAGTGTGATGTGGACTATAGACTTAGAGAAGTACAGTATATTTAGTGTGATGTGGACTATAGACTTAGAGGAGTACAGTATATTTAGTGTGATGTGGACTATAGACTTAGAGAAGTACAGTATATTTAGTGTGATGTGGACTATATACTTAGAGGGTACAGTATATTTAGTGTGATGTGGAATATAGACTTAGAGAGTACAGTATATTTAGTGTGATGTGGACTATAGACTTAGAGGAGTACAGTATATTTAGTGTGATGTGGACTATATACTTGAGAGGTGTACAGTATATTTAGTGTATATTTACTGTGATGTGGACTATAGACTTAGAGGAGTACAGTATATTTAGTGTGGTGTGGACTATAGACTTAGAGAAGTACAGTATATTTAGTGTGATGTGGACTATATACTGGTACAGTATATTTAGTGTGATGTGGACTATAGACTTAGAGAGAAGTACAGTATATTTACTGTGATATGGAATATAGACTGACTGAAGGTAGTACAGTATATTTAGTGTGATATGGACTATATACTGAGGGTAGTACAGTATATTTAGTGTGATGTGGACTATACAAGACTATATTTAGTGTGATGTGGACTATAGAGTACAGTATATTTAGTGTGATGTGGTATATAGACTGAGAGAAGTACAGTATATTTAGTGTGATGTGGACTATAGACTAAGAGGAGTACAGTATATTTAGTGTGATGTGGACTATAGACTTAGAGGAGTACAGTATATTTAGTGTGGACTATGTGGACAGTATATTTATAGACTATAGAGAAGTACAGTATATTTAGTGTGATGTGGACTATAGACTGAGAGGAGTACAGTATATTTAGTGTGATGTGGAATAAAGACTTAGAGGAGTACAGTATATTTATGGACTATAGACTGAGAGAGAGTACAGTATATTTAGTGTGATGTGGACTATAGACTGAGAGAAGTACAGTATATTTAGTGTGATGTGGACTATAGACTGAGAGAAGTACAGTATATTTAGTGTGATGTGGACTATAGACTGAGAGAAGTACAGTATATTTAGTGTGATGTGGACTATAGTGGACTAGTGTATGTGGACTAAGAGGAGTACAGTATATTTAGTGTGATGTGGACTATAGACTTAGAGAAGTACAATATATTTAGTGTGATGTGGACTATAGACTTAGAGGAGTACAGTATATTTAGTGTGATGTGGACTATAGACTTAGAGGAGTACAGTATATTTAGTGTGATGTGGACTATAGACTTAGAGGAGTACAGTATATTTAGTGTGATGTGGACTATAGACTTAGAGGAGTACAGTATATTTAGTGTGGTATGGAACAGAGATTGAGGGGAGGGGCTTCTGGGCGTTAGTGGAATCCAGTCTCCTGAGGTTGAAACTGCGACAGGAATGTCCATCTGTGGAAGGAAATCATTGCTCTGCTTCTCTCTCTTTTCTCTCTTTTTCTATTTTCTCTCTTTTCTCTCTGCTCATTCTTTAATCTCTGCTCTCTCTCCGTTTTCTTTTCTCTATTTTCTCTTTTCTCTTCTCTCTATCTTCTTTCTTTCTTTTCTCTCCTTTCTCTTTCTTCTCTCTCTCTTTTCTCTTTTATCCCTGCTCTCTCTCCTTTCTCTCTTCTCTCTCTTTTCTCTTTTCTCTCTCTTCTCTTTTCTCTCTCTTGTTTCTCTTTCTTTTCTCCCTCTTTTCACTCCTTCATGCTGTCTTTTCTTTGCCTTTTCTCTGTTTTTATGAGATGAATTGTAAAACATCGTATTTGTTTTTGTCCAGACTATGTGTTCCCTCATATGCGTCTTTGGTGTGATGATTCAAACATTGCTTATTGTATCCGTCGATTACTGAAATAATACCATGGTGATCACAAGCCTCTGTGTGTCACCAATCAAATGTCCCCTATTAAAAACAAACAGGAAATATCTGTGTTGGACAGTGAAGTGTAGTTTCCATTTTAACTTCCTGTTGTTTATGAAGAGGTTTGCTTGCTGCTTTCTTTCTCTACTTCTCAATCCTTCTTTCTTTCTCTCCTTCTCAGTTAGAGGGTTAGAGTTAAGGTTATATACTGTGTATATATACAGTATATATACAATATATACTTACTGTATGCGTGTGAGAGAGTGAGACAGAGAAACAGAGGCTGATCTCAGGGTTAGAGTTAAG
>JAPMUY010002850.1:20000-25000 GCA_026901105.3 Galaxias olidus
CTTACAGAGTCTTAACTAAATAAAGTTAACTAAATACTACACTTACAGAGTCTGAATTAAATAAAGTTAAATAAAGACTACACTTACAGAGTCTGGACTAAATAAAGTTAAATAAAGATCCATCCTGGCTTTAATGTAATAGAGGGGAATCATTACATCTCTTTCTCCTGAAAAATAACTTTGACTTGTTTGAACTTTGAACTCATTCTATCAACTATGTTTTTCAGACCTACTCGGAAGAGACCAACGTAGACCTCAACACCCCCTCCACCAAAAGGTGAGCCGCCCCGTCGCCGTGGGCAATGCCTTGTTGATTGGCTGATACGCCCTAGTAGAGTTTCTGCCAAATAGAGAGTCAGAGGAGCAGGGCAGGAACAGGAGAGAGGGAGGGAGGAGGAGAGAGAGGAGAGAGACTGTGGGAGGAGAAAGAGGGGGAGAGAGGAGGAGTTTTAGATTAGGGTTAGGTTTATGTAGTGAGAGATATAGAGCTCACATATCTGTCTGAAACAAAGACTTAAAGGATTTAATTTATCTCAACTTCCTCCTCTTTCGTTGTCTCGTTCTCTCTCTCCTCTCTTTCTTCCTCTCTCCATTTTCCTCTCCTCCGTTCCCCGTGTCTGCAGTATGCAGAGTTGGGCCGGGGCTGAAGATGAGGACTTGGAGGAAAAGGATTGGCCGGAAATGATGAGTGACGCGTCATTTGTGGGCGGCGCCGGACTAGGGGCGGGGATGCCCAGGCTGAAGCGGGGTCAGGGCAGTAGGCACTTGGGCGTCGACATGACCTTTCACCCCGGCGACGAGGAAGATCCTGTTCAACGCAACAAATACTTCACCTCCTCAGGTATCCGTTGTTAAGGAATGGAAAGAGAACAGACTAAAAACCGAATCGTATTGAATTATTAGTTGTGGAATTTATTAAAAAAGAATTACGAAACTTTGTACACATAACTCTCTCTGGTCTCTCTCACACATACAGATGAGGACCTGATCAAGCACATTCTGGCCGATGGAAAGAACTTCTTCCCCCCAACGGACGAGAGTGAAATGGCTGACCTGTGAGTTTGACCCTTCAACTCTTAACCTTTGACCTGACCACCTCGCTGTGTAGTGTACACTCCTATTCCGTTGACTTCCACAGTGCTGATTGAACACAAAGGCCTGCTGATGAATAAACACTATAGGCTTTGAAATCTGTTCATCCCATCACTTCCTATTCAGAAGCACTGGTGCAAACCTGCATTTGAATATGGCATTTAGTCAGACACTGTGTGCGTGTGTGTGTGTGTGTGTGTGTGTGTGTGTGTGTGTGTTTCAGATCCAGTATCTTTGGGGATAAGACCGAGGTTATCCTGTTGCAGAAGCTGAATGAACCCCTACCTGCAGAGGCAGTGAGGAGAGAGACACCAAAAACAGCCTTCACATCCAACACAGGTGTGTGTCACTGTGTGTGTGTGGGTGGGTGTGTGGCTGTGTCTGTGTGGCTGTTTCTCTCTGTGTGTGTGTGTGTGTGTGTGTGTTTGTCAGTGTGGCTGTTTCTGTGTGTGTGTGTGTGTGTGTGTGTGTGTGTGTGTGTGTGTGTGTCAGTGTGGCTGTTTCTCTGTGTGTGTGTGTGTGTGTGTGTGCGTGTGTGTCTGTGTGTGTTTTCTAAGATCAGGCTTTCAGTAGGCAGAGGATTATGGAGATGGAACAGTGAAAATGTGCACTTATCTTAAGCTTTCCATTTGCACTGTATATAAACAGTTATATTTGTATAACTCTCTCTCTCTCCATTCTTTCTCTCTCCCCTCCTTCTCTCTCTCTCTCTCTCCCTCTTTCTCTCTCCCCCTCTTTGTCTCTCTCTGTTCCTTCCATTTTACCATTGTTTTGCTCCCTCCCCCTCCATTTCCCCCGTCAGTGGTGACAGACGTCTGTCGTCCGAGGCGGTTCCCTCCCCTCTGTGGACTTGTCGCCCAATGGGGCAGCTGGGTGGGGCTGGTCCTAGCCAATGGGCTGGTGATGTGGGCGGGCCATGGCTTCAGTGAGAAGGTGGCCATGATGTGGCTCATTTCCTGTTTGGCCAGCTTCATGTGTTCCTGCCTGCTGCTTGAACCTATCAAAGTAAGGCCACCACACACACACACACACACGCACACACACGCACACACACGCACACACACGCACACACACGCACACACACGCACACACACACACACACACACACACACACACACGCACACACACGCACACACACACACACACACGCACGCACACACTCGCACGCAGAGTGACACACAGACATACACACACAGCCACATTCACACAGATACATACGCACACGTGCAGATACACACACATTTCCTCAGATACATACACACACGTGCAGATATACACAAAGACACACAGACACACATGCAGTGACACACACACAGCCGCATACACACAGATACACACACACACACACACACACACACACATATACACAAACACACCCAGACACACATGCAGTGACACACACACATAGCCGCATACACACACACACACACACACACACAGTGACACACACACACACACACACACACACACAGTGCCACACATCTTTACCCTGTCCTCTGTCTGTCCAGGTGGTGTGTGAGGCCCTGTACTACGCGGTGTGTGTGTGTCGGCTACGCCCGGAGGACCAGGATGTGCTGGTGGACTTCCCGCGGGTGGAGAGGGTGGTGCAGCGTGTTCCTCGGGTCAGACCCCCACAGGGATTCGCTCTGTCTCAGGCCCGCCAGCAGGCCCGCAAGGTGCACATGCTGCACCGCACGCTGAGGGTAAGACCCCTACACTAAACACACACACCTCAACACACACCCCCAACACACACCCCAACACAACACACACACCAACACAACACAGACCCCAACACACACCCCCAATACAACACAGACCCCAACACACACCCCCAACACACACCCCAACACAACACACACACCAACACAACACAGACCCCAACACACACCCCAAAACAACACAGACCCCAACACACACCCCCAACACACACCCCAACACAACACACACACACACACACACACACACACACACACACACCCCCAATACAACACAGCAGGCCTGCACTTCTCAATGAAGTGAGGGAGACAGAGACAGACACACACACACACACACACACACACACACACACACACACACACACTCAGTCATACACTGCTATGCTCAATATTCAAGGTGAGAGAGACACACACACACACACACACACACACACACACTTCATTACCTCACAAAGTTGTGTTTGACACCATGGTGAGGGAGTAAGAACTATGTCTTCTGCTAGCTATCTGTAGTCCTGGGTTCATTCTGTTTGTTTGGTCCCTGTAGAACTTCCTGGTGTACATGCTCTTCCTCCTGGTGGTCCTGCTTCTCAACTACTCTGACACGGCTAAGGACACACACAGCCTGAGACTGCGGACGCAACTACAACAATCTCTACACACACCTGAATACAGCAACATTAACAGGTAAATACAACAATCACTACACACACCTGAATACAGCAACATTAACAGGTAAATACAACAATCACTATACACACTGGAAGTTTAACTTCCTAGTTTACGCAAACACAGACCAACACACACCTTTAAGGTAGCAGACCCCATACACACTGTTCTAACTTTCAAAGGCACACACACACACACACACACACACACACTACTGTCCTGTCTGACATACTGGCACATCTCTCTGAAGCGTTTGATCTCTATGTTCTGAAGCAGAGTGGTTACCTTGGTACCCACACACACACACACATACACACACACACACACACACACACACACACACACACACACGCACACGCCTTTGTGTCTGCGGTCCCAAGGCATTTCATAAATATTAGATGACAGTTGACACAGTGGTGTCCACAGTAACTGCTTTCCCAAACCTTTCCCATGTTGATCGAATCCTGTGTGTCAGCGCAGATATCTCAGAAACATCACATTTATTATATTCCATACAGCGTGAGTGTGTGTGTGTGTAATGTTGTCTTGGCACAGTGTCTTGGCACAGTGTCTTGGCACAGCCTAGCCCTTAAGACAATGGAGACAGACACACTCCTTCATGAACACAAGCTCTCCTCTGTGTTGTAGCCGTGACGACGTGTGGGCGTGGCTAAAAGGTTCTCTGTTGCCACGGTTACTGGACGACTCCGCCCTGCTGACAGAGACGGGAGGCGTTCTGCTGGGCGTGCCCAGACTACGACAGATCCGCGACACGCAAGGTAAGAAGTTGCTGAAACGTTATCAAAACAGTACTGTGAATTAAAACAAATGTACATCTCGCCCTCTGGTTGCCTAGAAACCCGTTTAGTAGAGACAGGCTTCTAGCATGGGTTCACTTTTCTCGTCTGTCTAGGAGCTCTAATGGAGCGCTGGGCCCGGCGCTAAGCAAATGAAACCACAATTAGACGAACAATCATCAGCAAATTTAATTTATTATTCTGAGAGGGTTCCTTAGTAAGCCACGTAGCTGTGTGGAAAACCTGAGTGAACAGGAAGAGGATTCTCACTGGGGAGTGGACAGGTGGTGTGTTGTCCCTGTCGTTAGAAAGGATGAGCAGCACATAGACAGGTAGACTGTCAGGATGAGCAGCAGATAGACAGGTAGACTTCCTGTTCTGCAGCAGATAGACAGGTAGACAGATAGACAGGTAGACTGTCAGGATGAGCAGCAGATAGACAGGTAGACTGTCAGGATGAGCAGCAGATAGACAGGTAGACTGTCAGGATGAGCAGCAGATAGACAGGTAGACTCTCAGAATGCTCTTCCTGTTCTGCAGCAGATAGACAGGTAGACTCTCAGAATGCTCTTCCTGTTCTGCAGCAGATAGACAGGTAGACTCTCAGAATGCTCTTCCTGTTCTGGAGCAGATAGCAGGTAGATAGACAGGTAGACTTCCTGTTCTGCAGAAGATAGACAGGTAGACTTTGAATGAGCAGCAGATAGACAGGTAGACTCTCAGA
>JAPMUY010002850.1:30000-40000 GCA_026901105.3 Galaxias olidus
GGAGCTGATACTATACTACTACTACACTAGACTATAATACTATACTATACTATAGTAAACACTGTCCATAGACAGACATGTAAACCAGGGAGCTGATACTATACTACTACTACACTATACTATACTACTACTACTATACTATAATACTATACTGTACTATAGTAAACACTGTCCATAGACAGACATGTAGACCAGGGAGCTGATACTATACTATACTATACTATACTACTACCCATCACACTAAACACTGCCCCCCCTACACTAAACACTGTCCCCCCACACTAGACACTGCCCCCCCCCCCCCACACTAGACACAGCCACTCCACACTAACCACTAAACACAGCCCCTCCACACTAGACACAGTCCATCCTGCAGACTGTTGTAGACAGCCAGGGCCGTTACCTTACACACTGTCCACTCAGATAATGAGGCTCGTTGGAATAAGAAGTCTTTATTTTTCCTCCTTTCTCCTCTCAGCTCTTCCACTCTGTATTAGATGGCTATGGCAGTGTAAGCTCCGCCTTCCTCTCCCTGCTGGGCACTGGCGGGCGCGGCCTGTTGCCCTGGCGACCCGAGTGGACGAGCACACAGCTGATGTTCCACTGTAGCTTTGCTGTGCTGCGCCTGCTGTTCCTCTGCATGGTGACCTCCGTGCTGCTGAGGAACTACCGGCGCTCCCTGGCCGAGCTGCACCGACCGGCCGTGGACCTCCAGGACTACGAGATGGTGGAGCTGTTCCTCAGGCGACTCAAGATGTGGATGGGACTGAGCAGGACCAAGGAGGTGTGTGTGTATGTGTGGACCACTTCCTGTTTAGGCCCCCTACTTCCTGTCCTTATCTTTGTTGTGGCCACATCTTAGTGTGTTTAGTGTGGCCTTAGTGATTTACCCGTCTCCCCCCTCTCCTCCCTCCTCTCCCCCCTCTCCCCCCTCTCCTCCCTCCTCTCCCTCCTCCCTCCCTCTCCTCCCTCCTCTCCCTCCTCCCTCCCTCTTCTCCTGCCCCTCTTCTCCCACAGTTCCGCCACAAGGTACGCTTCCAGGGCATGGAGCTGCCCCCCTCCCGCTCCTCCTCCACCAGCGACTGTAAGTCCCTGTGCCTGCCCCCGCTGGATGGCTCCGAACCCCCCCCCACCCCGGACAGCCTGGACGGGGGCTCCGAGGCGTCCTGGTGTCCGGCCCCCTCCAGCCCCACCAGCCTGACCGAAGCCCCAGGGCTGGGCCTGGGTCTGGGCCTGGGTCTGGGGCTGAGCCCTGGGCTGGGGCTGGGACCCGGAGTGCTGGTGGGAGGCTCCACCTGGAGGGAGAAGGCGGAAACGGAGGCGTCGCTGAGGAGGCTCCTCCCCACCCTCGACGCCCTGCTGCAGCAGCTGGACCGCGTCACCATGGCGACGGAGGACCTGTACGAGACGGAGCGCCGCATGGAGCGCGCCCAGAGGAAGAGGAGCAGCCGAACGAAGGACGAGGAGAAGGACTCCTCCGCTGGACGGAGAGAACAGCACGCGGCAGGGACAGAGAAAGAGAGGGGGAGTAAGAAGGGCTCCAGGAGAGAGAGGAGTGGTGCTAGGAGCTCTGCAAGGCCCAGAGGACAGGTGGCTGGCAGCGGATCCAGACCCACCTCTGCCTCCGTCCACACCACCAGCCCTACTCCTGTCCTGGTGGCCCCAGCCTCTGATCCTGTTGCCCCTGCTGCATCCCCCGCTGAAACTACCCCTACTGTTACCCCTGCTGCCTCACCTCCTAAAACTACCCCTATTGTTACCCCTGCTGCCTCACCTCCTAAAACTACCCCTACTGTTACCCCTCCTGCCTCACCTCCTAAAACTACCCCTACTGTTACCCCTGCTGCCTCACCTTCTAAAACTACCCCTGACTCTTCTCCTAAAACTACCCCTATTGTTACCCCTGCTGCCTCACCTCCTAAAACTACCCCTACTGTTACCCCTGTTGCCTCACCTCCTAAAACTACCCCTACTGTTACCCCTGCTGCCTCACCTCCTAAAACTACCCCTACTGTTACCCATCCTTCCTCACCTCCTAAAACTACCCCTACTGTTACCCCTGTCTCACCTCCTAAAACTACCCCTTCTGTGACCCCTGCCTCGCCTCCTAAAACTACCCCTTCTGTGACCCCTGCCTCGCCTCCTAAAACTACCCCTTTTGTTGCCCCTGCCAAAGTCTCAACCCCCAAGAAACCTCCTGCCCCTCCCTCTACCCGTGGACCTACCCCTTCCTTGGCCTTTACCCCTGCCCCCCCTGCCCCCATCCCCGCCGTGTGTCTGCCCGGGGCTCTGGACTGGGACCCCCCCACAGAGAGAGAGACGATGCCCCCCTCCAGCCTGTTCAACCACCCAGCCCACACCACTACTATCCCCAAACGCAAACGCAAGCCCCCGCCCCTCAAAAACAAAGTGCACCCCAATCCGGACAGGCATGTATCAGGGCACCCTAAACCATGAGGGGTCCTCAGGTACCCCAAGAAGACCTTGGGCCAGGACCAGGAGAGAAAGTGTAATGGAGAGAAAGTGTAATGGCTTCCTCGGTGGAGGAGGAGATGAGAGTGGTGACAGCTGGTTTAGTCACTCCACAAACCCGTCTCAAAATCCACCACTAGAGAAAAAGAGGAGCAGAATGAGAAGGTAATTTAGGAAGTTAGAAATCTTTTCTATTCTCACAATCAGAAAAGAAGGGATTAGGAAAAGGAAGAATTGAAAACAAATGAAAGACACTGCTGCCCCATGGAGAAGAAGAAAAAAAGTTATTATGCTGCCCCAACTTTCTAAAGGTCATTTGCTTATTGAGTTGGCTCGGGGTCAAGGTGCAGGTCACCTACATAAATCTGTCTCAGCTCATAATCCATGTCCCCTGTTCAAATCTGACCCTTTGACCCCTGTGTGACCCTGGAGGTCATTCACACTTACAGCAGCACGCAGTCTGGACTGTTTCCCAGATAGAGTGACAGAAAGAGACGACACATTATTTTTAAAATTCATTTAATACATTGTGTTGTTACGAGTATAAGGAAGCTATATTTTGTTTCAGGAGTTTTTATTTTTTCATACCCACTCAAAAGCACAAGCATGCATCCTGTTATACTCTGGGTGTGCATCTAATTCACTTTGACACAAATGCCATTAGCAAATACAACAGGGACCACGTTTCACCACACCATGCACAAACACTTGACGCAAACTATGGGAGTGCAAAGGGAGTGCTAACAGAGTGCTATGGGAGTGCTAACAGAGTGCTATGGGAGTGCTAACAGAGTGCTATGGGAGTGCTAACTGGAGTGCTAACAGAGTGCTAAGTGAGTGCTATGGGAGTGCTAACAAAGTGCTATGGGAGTTCTAACAGATTGCTAAGGGAGTGCTATGGGAGTGCTAACAGATTGCTAAGGGTGTGCTATCGGAGTGCCAGACAACAGCAGCATGTCCCCACAGTCACTTGTTCAGGGCTCACACATAATGGACATTCATATAAAGCGTCATAGAAGGATGGAGAGGAAGTGGAAGAAATCAAAGACATTTCTGGGGAAGTACTTATTCTCCATGAACCTAGCCATTGCTTTTAGCCTGAGGAAGTACTTATTCTCCATGAACCTAGCTATTGCTTTTAGCCTGGGGAAGTACTTATTCTCCATGAACCTAGCTATTGCTTTTAGCCTGAGGAAGTACTTATTCTCCACGAACCTAGCTATTGCTTTTAGCCTGAGGAAGTATTTATTCTCCATGAACCTAGCTATTGCTTTTAGCCTGAGGAAGTACTTATTCTCCACGAACCTAGCTATTGCTTTTAGCCAGGGGAAGTACTTATTCTCCACGAACCTAGCTATTGCTTTTAGCCAGGGGAAGTACTTATTCTCCATGAACCTAGCTATTGCTTTTAGCCAGGGGAAGTACTTATTCTCCATGAACCTAGCTATTGCTTTTAGCCTGGGGAAGTACTTATTCTCCATGAACCTAGCTATTGCTTTTAGCCTGGGGAAGTACTTATTCTCCATGAACCTAGCTATTGCTTTTAGCCAGGGGAAGTACTTATTCTCCATGAACCTAGCTATTGCTTTTAGCCTGGGGAAGTACTTATTCTCCATGAACCTAGCTATTGCTTTTAGCCAGGGAAAGTACTTATTCTCCATGGAAAGAGAACTAACTAGCCAGGGGGAGACTGTACAAGAAACAGAAATACAATAAACGACTGAATTTCTGTCTTTAGAAATAACTGCATGTTGGAAAAAAAGAGGAGGCTCAAGAAAGATTGAAGGAGTTTAAATGAACCTGAAGTAGAGACAATGTTTGAATGGAAGTTGTTAAAAGTTTAAACCAGGAAGAACAAGGGAAAGTCAAAGAAGAAAGATATGACGTAGAAAATAAATAAAATAAAAAAACATTAGTAGACTAACATGTGGGAAATGAAAAGCTAAACTTCTAATCCATTAATGTCTTCAGGAACAAGCATGTATATTTTCTTGATTTTGTTATGTTTCAAGTTTAATTTTTGTTTTCTTTTAACATGATTTCCTATTTAAAGCACTTTCTTGGTTAACTAATGTACATAATTTTATAAGAGGGAATAATCTGTCATGTTCTTTAATAAGCTTGTTATTAAAACCAATAGGAAGCTCACATATCTGAACTTTAAGCGTTGCCAAAGTGTTTGTATCATTTAAAAATTGTTTTTTTTTTAGACGTTTATTTTGTTAATTCATGTTTTTATACTTAGCACTTTATTTTGTTGCATTTTCTCATGGCATATGATATGTGTCAAGATGTATTATCATAACCAAAGTGCTATATAGTATTATAATGCATACTGACTATTATCAATGAAGAGTCTGGATATTGAAGTGATAACTAATCATTTAGATTGTAATTTTGTCCGTTTTTTAAAAATTATTATTGTTGCTTGGCTTCTTGGATTGTAAGTGTGTAACTGCTTCCTGGTAAAATATTTCCTCCCCAAGCACTTCCTGTTTTCTATGGGCAGATCTCAGGGACCCCCCTCTTGTTATATTTTTTTACCAGGAAGCTGTATTTTCCCAAATGGTTTTAAGGCCTTCTGACCATTTTACAGGTACTTAGCAACAAAAATAATAATAATAGATTACATTTATAAAGTGCCTTTCACAGACCTAAGACTACTGTACATAGGGACCTAATTAAGGATATGCTAAGGAGAACAGATGGGTTTGCCTTTAGCCATAAGTGTATTCTTTATGTACTGTAGCATACAAAATCATCCTTCTCCCACTTACAGCTAAACACATCCAAAACCAGATACCTTAGAACCCCTAAGCCATGATTGTATTTCATCCATCAAGATATCAATTCCCAATGGGCTATACTCTCACAACAGTATTCAGTTGTGTCGACAATCGATCAAGATCTTCTTCAGGAGTCAATGTGTGTGTAAACACGTGTGTGTGTATATATATATATATATATATAGGTTACACTTGGTGTACATATTTTGTTATGATCAGTTTTAATAATTGCGTACCCCATTGCTCTAAACTGGTATTTTGGGTTCACAGCTAGTTAGTGTCACTGAGAGCATTAATTTATATTTCCATCTCAGCCCCTAAAACTCAGTTTGCCAAAGAGAATATAGGGGATATTAATAACCAGAGCTCTTATCACTTCAATGTGTCGGATATTTTTTTACAGCTTCATCAGCGTAAATGCCAAAGTCCTGCATGTTTTGTCTTTGATTTGTATTACTTCACTTGTCTTTGGAATGGTATGGAAAATGTGTCAGTAGAAGTGTTTATATGTCCGTTTTGTATTGTAATATCTTTATGTATTTGTATCTTAGTATTATGCAGCTGTAGCACTTCTGCTTTTGCACGTGACAAAGTCAAATAAATAGTTTGACAGCTAGCAGCAGATTTCTTATTTCAGATATATTATTAAATATTTAGAAGCTACACCATTCCATATAAATTCGCTTTCAATATCAAAAAAATACTTGCGCAATGTGGATCCTTATTCTTGCCAGACCATAAAAAAACCTTTTTGGATAGAATTCTGAAAACCGGGTTCCACCATTCACCAAAACAACTCTTTGATGAATATCTTAAAATTTCAATCCTAATAGTTATAATAACAGCTTTACCTTGAAATCACATCTCACATGAGTTAGATACAAGTGGTTTATCTTATTAGCACTTATGAATTCACAACACTTATTTATTTTTCATGTACAGTGTAATTTTATAGCACACAATTATTTACATACAAAAACACTCAGGGAGCTCTCACACAGGTAGTGTTTCATTCATTTGTAGCATGTCATTCATCATCGTCTCCTCTGTATTTATGAACGACGGAGAACGGGTGTGGCCTTCAACACAAATAACAGAGCGTGTTCCAGAACAGACCGCTGGAACGCCTCGCGTGTTCAAACCTAAGCCTAGTGAACCGATGGTGAACAGGGAGCACATTGACATTCTTTGGCGTTGACAGGAGCGAGGGCCCTTAGTGCTGCACTCTTTAGTCGAATAGCTGTCTAACGTTCTTGTGTGTGTGTGTGTGTGTGTGTGTGTGTGTGTGTGTGTGTGTGTGGTCTTAGAAAACCAGCGGGCTTCATTTGCACTAAGAATTACACAGCATGGCGTTTGTGTCTTCTGTATTTGGCCCCTGTTCTATCACAGACCCATGTCAGATAGATTCTGATCTGTGCATGCAGGGGTTTAGCCACGGAGCTCAGAGCTAATACAGCCAGAGACATGCTGTGAGTCACGGAGGTACTTAACGTAGGCGAGGCAGGCACTCAGACATAGAACAGATCAATAATTGGCTCCGTATCAATCAGGTTTAGTAAGGATTTCGAGCGCCGTCACTCTAAGATTTTGCGTGGGGAGTGGGGGGGAGGAGGGGGGTTTTAGGACCGCCTGCACGTTTTCCTGTGTTCTCAAACAAAGTCGGTGAAATCGTCGACGGTGGACACCAGCCTCTTCCTCTGGCCAGACGGGTCTGCCGTGCTGGAGGCTGTAGCGCCGCCCTGCTGGTAGGACTTGCCTTGCGAGTGGCTCTGGTTCAGGGAGATGCCCTGAGTGGGTCGCGACTGGTCTTCCTGAGCCTGTGCCAAAGACAGAAACACACACACGCACGCACGCGCGCGCGCACACACACACACACACACACACACACACACACACACACACACACACACACACACACACACACACACACACACACACACACACACACACACACACACACACACACACACACACACACACACACACACACACACACACACACACATGCTGTGAGCCAGTGTGGAGAGGAGAAAAGAGCCAGCAAATACCTCTTAAACACTCATTGTGTGTGTGTGTGTGTGTGTGTGTGTGTGTGTGTGTGTGTGTGTGTGTGTGTGTATGCAGAAGAGGAGAAAATATCACCATGTTAATCACCATGTATTTATGGTCTGAACCCATAATCTGACAGAGGGACGGAGTGAAAGGGATTCACACTGAGTGTGTGTGTGTGTGTGTCCTCACCCGTGTCCTTATCCTCTTGATGTGCCGCAGTCTGGCCAGCCACTTCGAGGCGTAAGCGTCAGATGGATTCGCTCTGTACTGGTGCACCAGAGAGGCCATCTGTGGACGGAACAAAGTCAGCGTGTGTGTGTGTGTGTGTGTGTGTGTGTGTGTGTGGGGTGTGTGTGTGTGTCAGTATCGGGTATGTGTGTGTGTGTGTGTGTGTGTGTGTGATAAGAAAGAACACCTACATTGGCATGCAGGGCCATTTGTCTGACGAGGAGAGGGAGATTTTTATCAGACACTATTTTATCCACGCTGGTGTCGACAAGCCCCTCCAGATCTGAAAGAGAGAGACAGAGAGAGAGGGAGAGAGAGAGACAGAGAGAGAGAGAGAGGACAGAGAGAGAAAGGGGGAGAGAAAGAGAGAGAGGACAGAGAGAAAGGGGGAGAGAGAAAGATAGAGAGGGAGGACAGAGAGAGACAGAGCGAGAGAGAGGGAGGACAGAGAGAGACAGAGCGAGAGAGAGGACAGAGAAAGAGGGAGGGAGAGAGAGAGAGAGGACAGAGAGAGAGACAGAGAGAGAGAGAGAGAGAGAGAGAGAGAGGGAGGACAGAGACAGAGAGACAGAGAGAGAGAGAGAGAGACAGAGAGAGAGGGAGGACAGAGAGACACAGAAAACAGAAAAAGGAAAGAAAGAGTAAATAGTTATGATAACAAATTTGCAAAGGATAACATTATTATACGTAAAAAAAAAAGTAAACTATGTCATAATAAATGATCAGCCCACCAGTTTGTCCCTTCACCTTTACAGCACTGCAGGGTGACTAGGTCAGGGTCAGGGTTAGGGTCAGGGTCAGGGTCAGGGTCAGGGTTAGGGTTAGTTATGTCTCACCTTTACAGCACTGCAGGGTGACTAGGTCAGGGTCAGGGTTAGGGTCAGGGTCAGGGTCAGTTATGTCTCACCTTTACAGCACTGCAGGGTGACTAGGTCAGGGTCAGGGTTAGGGTCAGGGTCAGGGTCAGGGTTAGTTATGTCTCACCTTTACAGCACTGCAGGGTGACTAGGTCAGGGTTAGGGTCAGAGGTCAGGGTTAGGGTCAGTTATGTCTCACCTTTAAGACACGTCAGGGTCAGGGTCAGGGTCAGGGTCAGGGTTAGGGTTAGTTATGTCTCACCTTTATGGCACTGCAGGGTGACTAGGTCAGGGTTAGGGTCAGAGGTCAGGGTTAGGGTCAGTTATGTCTCACCTTTAAGACACGTCAGGGTCAGGGTCAGGGTCAGTTATGTTTCACCTTTAAGACACGTCAGGGTCAGGGTTAGGCTCAGGGTCAGGTTTAGGGTCAGGATTAGGGTTAAGGTCAGGGTCAGAGGTCAGGGTTAGGGTTAGTTATGACTCACCTTTACGACACTGCAGGGTGACTAGGTTAAGGTTAGGGTCAGAGGTCAGGGTTAGTTATGTCTCACCTTTACGACACTGTAGGGTCACTAGGTTAGGGTCAGGGTCAGGGTTAGTTATGTCTCACCTTTACGACACGGTAGGGTCACTAGGTCAGGGTCAGGGTCAGGGTTAGTTATGTCTCACCTTTACAGCACTGCAGGGTGACTAGGTCAGGGTTAGGGTCAGAGGTCAGGGTTAGGGTCAGTTATGTCTCACCTTTAAGACACGTCAGGGTCAGGGTCAGGGTTAGTTATGTCTCACCTTTACAGCACTGCAGGGTGACTAGGTCAGGGTTAGGGTCAGAGGTCAGGGTTAGGGTCAGTTATGTCTCACCTTTAAGACACGTCAGGGTCAGGGTCAGGGTTAGGGTTAGTTATGTCTCACCTTTATGGCACTGCAGGGTGACTAGGTCAGGGTTAGGGTCAGAGGTCAGGGTTAGGGTCAGTTATGTCTCACCTTTAAGACACGTCAGGGTCAGGGTCAGTTATGTCTCACCTTTAAGACACGTCAGGGTCAGGGTTAGGCTCAGGGTCAGGTTTAGGGTCAGGATTAGGGTTAGGGTCAGGGTCAGAGGTCAGGGTTAGGGTTAGGGTTAGTTATGACTCACCTTTACGACACTGCAGGGTGACTAGGTTAAGGTTAGGGTCAGAGGTCAGGGTTAGTTATGTCTCACCTTTACGACACTGTAGGGTCACTAGGTTAGGGTCAGGGTCAGGGTTAGTTATGTCTCACCTTTACGACACGGTAGGGTCACTAGGTTAGGGTCAGGGTCAGGGTTAGGGTCAGAGGTCAGGGTTAGGGTTAACTATGTCTCTCCTTTATGGCACTGCAGGGTGACTAGGTTAGGGTCAGGGTTAGGGTCAGAGGTCAGGGTTAGGGTCAGGGTTAGGGTCAGTTATGTCTCACCTTTACGACACTGCAGGGTGACCAGGTTACTCTCATAGTCCAGTGGCTTGATGATGACCTCTACAAAATTAAACTGACCCTGTTGGAGAGACAAACACAGACTGATGAAGATAGACCAAGGACGCAGGATTTGGTGTGTGTGTGTGTGTGTGTGTGTGTGTGTGTGTGTGTGTG
>JAPMUY010002850.1:45000-55000 GCA_026901105.3 Galaxias olidus
GAGAGAGAGAGAGAGAGAGAGACAGCAAAGGAGATAGAGAAAGGGAGAAAGAAAGAAAGAGAGAGAGCGATAGAGAGAAAGTGAGACAACAAAGGGGAGAGAGAGAGAGAGAGAGAGAGAGAGAGATACAACAAAGGAGAGAGAGAGGCAGTCAGTTAGATGGAGATCTTTAATGGTTGCATTCAGAAGAACATCCATTGACTTTCCCTGAGCCAGTAATTCCCCTAACAAGCTAACACAGTGTGTCAGGCAGGAGTAACATAGGTAATAAAAACATTATCATCTCTCCAACAACAACAAAACTACAAGGGTAACTCAAATGCAGGCAGGGGTAATATCATATCAAAACTGCAAATGAATAAGATAAATCTAAGAAGAGTTGAATTGAACGTTACGGCTTTCTGACATGGTGAAGGGTTAGGGAGGAGGAGGGGGGTTAGTTGGAGGAGGAGGAGGAGGGTTAGGAAGAGGAGGAGGAGGATGGTTAGTTAGAGGAGGAGAAGGAGGAGGAGGAGGGGGGTTAGGAAGAGGAGGAGGAGGAGGAAGGTTAGTGAGAGGAGGAGGAGGGTTAGGGAGGAGGAGGAGGAGGGCTAGGGAGGGGAGGAGGAGGGTTAGTTAGAGGAGGAGGAGGGTTAGTTAGAGGAGGAGGAGGGTTAGGGAGAGGAGGAGGAGGAGGGAGGTTAGGGAGAGGAGGAGGAGGGTTTGGGTGAGGAGGAGGAGGAGGAGGAGGAGGAGGGTTTGGGTGAGGAGGAGGAGGAGGAGGAGGAGGAGGAGGAGGGTTAGGAGAGGAGGAGGAGGAGGGATAGTGAGAGGAGGAGGAGGGTTAGGCAGAGGAGGAGGAGGGTTAGGCAGAGGAGGAGGAGGAGGAAGGTTAGGTAGAGGAGAAGGAGGGTTTGGGTGAGGAGGAAGGTTCGGGTGAGGAGGAGGAGGAGGAGGAGGAGTGTGTACCTTGAGGAGGAGGAGAGGAGGAGGAGGGTTTGGGTGAGGAGGAGGAGGAGGAGGATTAGGGTGAGGAGGAGGAGGATTAGGGTGAGGAGGAGGGTTAGGGAGAGGAGGAGGAGGGTTTTGGTGAAGAGGAGAGTAGCCTACCCGGCTCAGCACGCCCAGAGGAGGAGGAGGAGGTGTCTTCGGGAGCTTGTCAGTCGAGATGAAGATAGGCTCGGTAGGCATGGCTTCAAACTCCTCGCTCTCTGGCCAATCGGATTGAGACTCCCCCGCGGTGACCCCTGACCCCTCCTCCAGAACCACAGCCGAGTCTAGAGCAGCAGAGGGCACAGGAAAACACAAAGATATGATCACACACACACAGGAAAACACAAATATATGATCTCTCTCACACACACACACACACACACACACCTACAGGAAAACACGAGGTATACTTATACACACACACACACACACACACACACACACACACACACACACACACACCTACAGGAAAACACGAGGTATACTTACACACACACACACACACACACACACACACACACACACACACACACACACACACACACACACACACACACACACACACACACACACACACACACACACACACATTAGACAAACGCACGGGCAAGCGCAGACTGAATCAGATGCAGACACTCACTGATCAAATGAGATGAAACAGAATCAGAGACGGGTGTGTTAGCATGCAGTGTTACACACACAGACCCCCCACAGAGATCAGAGAGAGACACACTAACACACACCAGCAGATCAAGGGGCTGTGAGCAGGCAGCATATATCCTGAACTCATCCTCATCATCATCATTATCATCATCATCATCATCATCACATCGTAGCAGCACGAACTATCTTTCTTCAGAGACATATGCTCCTGTTGGTGTTATATTTGCCAACACACACACACACACACACACACACACACACACACACACACACCACAAGAGAACCTACAACTACCCCCCAACAGCAGCCCAGCCCTCATCCTCCTCTTTGTATTAACTTTTGTCTAGGGCCATCACAGAGGATTCTCCAGGTGTATAGGAGGCTCACCTGAGTGACATCACAGAGGATTCTCCAGGTGTATAGGAGGCTTACCTGAGTGACATCACAGAGGATTCTCCAGGTCTGTGGGAGGCTCACCTGAGTGACATCACAGAGGATTCTCCAGGTGTATAGGCTTACCTGAGTGACATCACAGAGGATTCTCCAGGTGTATAGGAGGCTCACCTGAGTGACATCACTGAGGATTCTCCAAGTAAACAGGAGGCTCACCTGAGTGACATCACAGAGGATTCTCCAGGTGTATAGGCTTACCTGAGTGACATCACAGAGGATTCTCCAGGTGTATAGGAGGCTCACCTGAGTGACATCACGGAGGATTCTCCAGGTGTATAGGAGGCTTACCTGAGTGACATCACGGAGGATTCTCCAGGTGTGTGGGAGGCTCACCTGAGTGACATCACTGAGGATTCTCCAAGTAAACAGGAAGCTCACCTGAGTGACATCACAGAGGATTCTCCAGGTGTATAGGAGGCTTACCTGAGTGACATCACTGAGGATTCTCTGGGTGTATAGGAGGCTCACCTGAGTGACATCACTGAGGATTCTGCAAGTAAACAGGAGGCTCACCTGAGTGACATCACTGCGGATTCTCCAGGTGTATAGGAGGCTCACCTGGGTGACATCACAGAGGATTCTCCAGGGCTATGTTCGGAATCGCCTACTTAAATACTATCTACTACATACTCAATGAGTACATACTGCATACTGACTCCTTAAACCGAAATCTAGAATACTACTTTTTACAAAGATTCGATTATATTGTTAGTATACTCAACTGGGACATGTGACCAAAACCCCGCATTTTTGTAACGCTGTCAAAGCTAGAAGAAAATTGCCAAATTGCATTTTGGGGCGTGAAGCATCGTCTAGTAAACTCTCTCGGGTCCTCAACATTTCCCCAAATTTGAGTATGTCATCCGGGAACTTTTTCCATAATCAATTTTCACATACTATGTAATGTTGGTATACTGCCCACTCATTTTCGGTCAAATTGAGTACGTTAAGTATGCATAGTAGGCGATTCCGAACACAGCCCAGGTGTGTGGGAGGCGTAACTGAGTGACATCACTGAGTGGTCTACTATTACAGCTAAAAGAGCCAAAGAGAGAAGATTGACACAGCTCCCTCCCATGACCAAAATGGGGATCTAAAAATTTCAAAATGGCTGACAGGGAGGTGGGAAGAGAATACGCTCACTATAGGATGAGGTCAAGACTTGGCTGTTGACAATCAAGGTCAGAGGTTAAAGGTTAAAAGAGTCAGCCATGGTTAGAGAGGATGAATCCACAGCTGGCCCGTACATTGTCTGGGAGCCTGTCCTAGGATTGGTTCCTCCTCATGTCAGTCTAGTAATTCACTCCAGTGATTGGCTTTAAGACAGTCTAGTTTCAGGGGGACGCTACCTCCTTGTCCATGTTAATCTAGTGCCACAGGCAGTCTAAAGGCGCAGTATGCATTACATTGGGAGTCTTCTTTTTGAGCATAAAAAGGATGCGTCTTTATGGCACTGCTCACATGCTCTCTGGTTTAAAAACCGCTGTCATGACAACAGTCTTACACACTAAGAAAGAGGGTTTAAAACAGGTGTCATGACAACAGTCTTACACGCTAAGGAAGAGGGTTTAAAACAGCTGTCATGACAACAGTCTTACACGCTAAGGAATATAGCAAGTAAACAGCCCTTTCTGACTTCCTGTCTAAGCTCAATAAGTGCCCTTAATGTATACTGCACCCACAGCAGTGTTTGTTTGTTTGAAGAAGGTGAGAGGGGGTTGGGGGAGGGGGGGGCACACGCGTGTTGTTAACGGTATACCTGCCCAGGATATGCTCCTGTGCAACCTGCAGGGGAATGCAGGGCCCTGCCCCTCAGACCACAGAGGACCACTCACTGCAGGCAGGGAGCCAGTGGGAGGAGTCAGCCCACCCACGCCGCCAATCAACACATCGCAGCCAATCACAAACCAGCACGGCGGTGAGGGTGTGTAGAATAACCAATAAGACAAAAGGCTCAGTGATGAATGACAGGTGTGAATATGAAGCGATGACACATAACTCACAGGCATGCGCTGAGAGTAGCAGGAGGAATATTGAATGTAATCATGAAAAAATACAAACAGATACGAGTTAAATTTCTGGACAGAAAAATAGCATGGTAAGAAAATTGTACCCAAAAATATTTTTATGTTTAATAATCTACTAAAATGAATTAAATAAAATCACAAGGAAAATGGGACAGTGGGGAAAAATAAGCTAGAGCGAAATAAACCCTGAAAAAAGCACACAACCAAAACATGACACTAAACATCAACAGGACAAAGACGCACAAGCTTCAAAACGGTTGCCCTAAGCAGGTGGTTCAAAATGGTTGCCCTAAGCAGGTGGTTCAAAATGGTTGCCCTGAGCAGCCGGTTCAAAATGGTTGCCCTGAGCAGCCGGTTCAAAATGGTTGCCCTGAGCAGCCGGTTCAAAATTATTGACCTGACAGCAGGGTTCAAAATGATTGCCCTGAGCAGCCGGTTCAAAATGGTTGCCTTGAGCAGGCGGTTCAAAATGGTTGACCTGACAGCAGGGTTCAAAATGGTTGACCTGACAGCAGGGTTCAAAATGGTTGATCTGAGAGCAGGGTTCAAAATGGTTGCCCTGAGCAGCCGGTTCAAAATGATTGATCTGAGAGCATGCGGTTCAAAATGGTTGACCTGAGAGCAGGGTTCAAAATGGTTGTCTTGAGCACAGTCCAAAATGGTTGACCGGAACTGGACCGCCATCTTAACCTCATTTGACACAGAAACACACAAGTAGGTGTGCACTCGATAATAATTTACATGATTCTTTTTTTATACGTATCATTTCCATTTCTACATCTTTTCATTAGTTTTATCCAGTCAGTTTCAGGTTGCTTTCTTAGTGTTGCCTGTGTAGGCCACGCAAGGACATGCTGATCCTTGAAGTGCTGTAAAGACTCTTCATAAGGCCACTACAGCTCAGTTCACTACCAGTGATTCACCCAGAGTACCAAGAGGAGCTGTTTGAAACGAGGGACATCTTGTTTTTTCTTCCAAAGAACCTTGACGTGGAGAACGTACTTTTCACTGAGACGTGTGAACGTGGAGTTGGAAATAAGAGGCAGGATTTTTATAGTGTCCTTCTCTGATGCTTGTATCAAGTCTTCAAAACATTTGTTATTCTAGAGTTGCACAGCTCCAGTGTGGTCTGGGTGTGTAGAGCGTCTTTAGGTGCAGACGTCATCCTGTTGAAGCTCTAGAGCTCCTCCCTCAGTCCCTCACAGGAGTGACAACGCCAATGAACCACTCGCTGTGTATACAAGGCTTTCCTTAATGTCACTCTCACACACACACACACACACACACACACACACACACACAACCATAAGCCCGCATACATACATATAGACACACACGCACGCAGGCAGGCGCACACACACACACACACACACACACACACACACGCTCTTTTCAGACTCACCAGTGTTGGCGCGCTGCATGAGGCCCTTGCCTCCTCCTCCTCCAGCTCCGGAGAGAGTCTGGCCCATGGCTTCAGAGGAGGAGGCTGTGGGGGGCGGGGGCGCGGCGGTGCTGGCGGGGGCACTGGTCGTCTGACCGGGGGGCTCCTTCACCCCTTCCATGGCCATGAGCACGCTGGACAGCTCCTGCAGCGGCATGTTCCCCAGCTCAGAGGAGAAGGGGCTGGGGGGGTTCTCCAGACACATCAGCCAGCTGGTGTTCCCTACAGGCAGGACAGACAGACTGTTATACATACATACATACATACATACATACAGCTGGTGTTCCCTACAGGCAGGACAGACACACTGTTACACATACATACATACATAAATACATACATGCAGCTGGTGTTCCCTACAGGCAGTGTAGACCCACTGTTATACAGCTATTGTTACCTACAGGCAGGACAAACACACTGTTACACATATATACAGTACTGTGCAGAAGTTTTAGGCAGGGGATGCTGTTTTGAAGGCGAAGGGTGGTCACACCAAATGTTGATTTGATACAGATTTGCTTTTCCCTCACTTTGTATTTTAACATTTATATTTTCATGTTTTTTGTTTTTTTTTACTTTAAAGACTTGACACCTGCCGAAAACCTTTGCACAGTACTGTACAAACAGCTGGTGTTCCCTACAGCCACTGTTATACATACATACATACAGCTGGTGTTACCTCTTAGGTCTTCACAAACCTCCTGAGTCCATACACTACCCCCAGGCCTCTTAGGTCTTCACAAACCTCCTGAGTCCATACACTACCCCCAGGCCTCCTAAGGTCATCACAAACCACCTGAGTCCATACACTACCCCCAGGCCTCCTAAGGTCATCACAAACCACCTGAGTCCATACACTACCCCCAGGCCTCCTACATCACAAACCTCCCGAGTCCATACACTACCCCCAGGCCTCCTAGGTCTTCACAAACCTCCCGAGTCCATACACTACCCCCAGGCCTCCTAAGGTCATCACAAACCTCCTGAGTCCATACACTACCCCCAGGCCTCCTTAGGTCATCACAAACCTCCTGAGTCCATACACTACCCCCAGGCCTCTTAGGTCTTCACAAACCTCCTGAGTCCATACACTACCCCCAGGCCTCTTAGGTCATCACAAACCTCCTGAGTCCATACACTACCCCCAGGCCTCCTAGGTCAGTACAAACCTCCTGAGTCCATACACTACCCCCAGGCCTCCTACATCACAAACCTCCTGAGTCCATACACTACCCCCAGGCCTCCTAAGGTCAGCACAAACCTCCTGAGTCCATACACTACCCCCAGGCCTCTTAGGTCTTCACAAACCTCCTGAGTCCATACACTACCCCCAGGCCTCTTAGGTCTTCACAAACCACCTGAGTCCGTACACTACCCCCAGGCCTCCTAGGTCTTCACAAACCTCCTGAGTCCATACACTACCCCCAGGCCTCCTAGGTCTTCACAAACCTCCTGAGTCCATACACTACCCCCAGGCCTCCTAGGTCTTCACAAACCTCCTGAGTCCATACACTACCCCCAGGCCTCCTAGGTCTTCACAAACCTCCTGAGTCCATACACTACCCCCAGGCCTCTTAGGTCTTCACAAACCTCCTGAGTCCATACACTACCCCAAGGCCTCTTAGGTCAGTACAAACCTCCTGAGTCCATACACTACCCCCAGGCCTCCTAAGGTCAGTACAAACCTCCTGAGTCCATACACTACCCCCAGGCCTCCTAAGGTCAGTACAAACCTCCTGAGTCCATACACTACCCCCAGGCCTCCTAAGGTCAGTACAAACCTCCTGAGTCCATACACTACCCCCAGGCCTCCTAAGGTCATATGAATTGGAACACCTGGCCATATATATATATATAAATGTCACAACTTTTTGATATGTATGAATGTATTGCACAGCACTTTGGTCAGCTCTGCTTGCTTTAAACATGCTCTAAAAAAATGTACTTGATTTGATTTGAAAGGAGTGTATGTCTCATGTCCAGTTGAACAGCGCCCTCTACTGTACCGGAGGGCCGTCGTATAAAGATCTCAGCCCAGCCCTGAGTCAGCATGGGGACAAACTCCGCCAGGCTGGGCTTGTCTTTGAGTGGCGGCTGGCTGGAGAGGGAGGGAGAAGGGGAGGAGGGGGCTCCGGCCAGGCTGTCTAAGGAGGGAGCAGAGGGGGAGGAGAGAGGAGCGGCTAGATCCCCTTCCGATGGAGACACCAGCGGACTGAGGCTTTGGGCGGGGCCTGAGCGCAGAGCGTGGCCACCTGGAAAAGAGAGGAGAGATGGACAGAACAAAGAAAAGCAGAAAGACAAGATATTAGAATCAGGTCCGACAGAGGGATAAGAGTTTCAGAGTTTAATACAGGAATATCCATTACCATCCCAACACCCCACCCTCACCCTAATCTCAACAAAAAACACCCCACCCCCACCCTAATCTCAACAAAAAACACTCCACCCCCACCCCAGACATCACCTCCACCCTCATCCCAGACATCATCTCCACCCTCATCCCGGAGATCACCTCCACCCTCACCCCAGACATCACCTCCACCCTCACCCCAGACATCACCTCCACCCTCATCCCAGAGATCACCTCCACCCTCACCCCAGACATCACCTCCACCCTCACCCCAGACATCACCTCCACCCTCACCCCAGACATCACCTCCACCCTCATCCCAGACATCGCCTCCACCCTCACCCCAGACATTCCTCCACCCTCACCCCAGACATTCCTCCAGCTGGCTCCTACCTGACATGGAGCGGACGCGGATGCGTGTAGCTCTGTTGAGCTGCTGGCTGGACTGGGATTCCAGCTTGGCAGGAGCCTCTTTAGTCAGACGAGTGTGTAGGGAGGGGTCTGACCTGCAGGGGGCAGCAGAGAGAGAGACGGCGTCAGGCTGACTAAAGGCTGTGCGAAGAAAGGTCTGTATGGTTTGTGTGTGTGTGTGTGTGTGTGTGTGTGTTACCTGGTCATCTCTCCTCCTCCTCCAAGACGCTCTGTAACGTCCAGGCCCAGCAGGGCTTGTGTTCGCACCCCGCCGCTGGTTGTGATGGTAACCAGCTTGTTTCCTACCAGCCAGGTCATACTGCGGCCCCCGGACAACAGGAACTCCGCTATAGGAGACCTGAGGAGGGGCAGGTCAAAGGTCAGGGGTCACGCTGATACAACCCTGAGAATATCTGCCAAGCATCTATGGATCTCTATTAGTAGAGGCATATTGATTTTGAATATGGCCCGTACTAATCTCTCATCTGTCCCTTAATGCTTCTGTCTCTCTCTAGGACTGCCTCCCTGTTCGCATGCCCACACACAAACCTCTTGGGCAGGGCTAGAGGGTTAGGGTTAGGGTCTTCTTACACACACACACACACACACACACACACACAGACCTCTTGGGCTAGGGTCAGGGTCAGGGTATTCCCGCCCATGCACAGATCTCTTGGGCCGGGTCAGGGTTAGGGCTAGGGTCAGGTTTGGGATCACAGACCTCTTGGGCAGGGCTAGGGTCAGGGTTGGGGGGGGTCACAGACCTCTTGGGCAGGGCGGAGAAGTTGGAGAAGACGTATCTGGCCATCATGTCCAGGCAGGTCTCCGTGAGCTCCAGGTGGACCGTCTTCAGGGCCTCGTCGGCCTGGGTCACTGCGTTCTCGTCAGCCGAGCCCAGACTGCACGTGGTGCTGGAGGTCTGCATCCTACAGACGCACAGACGCACAGAACACACACAGGAAGGACAAACAGAGGGAGAGAGAGTGAGTGAGGGAGGGAAAAGAGAGAGAGGCAAAGTGTGGGAGAGACTGAAAGGGAGAGAGAGAGAGAGAGAGAGAGAGAGAGAGAGAGAGAGAGAGAGAGAGAGAGAGAGAGAGAGAGAGAGAGAGAGAGAAGGGTTCAGAAAGAAAAACAAGCACCTGGACGTACAAAGGGAACAGAAAAAGCATGCAAGCTCCGACACAGAGCAGAAGCCATGCAAGCTCCGACACACAGAGCAGAAGCCATGCAAGCTCCGACACACAGAGCAGAAGCCATGCAAGCTCCGACACAGAGCAGAAGCCATGCAAGCTCCGACACACAGAGCAGAAGCCATGCAAGCTCCGACACAGAGCAGAAGCCATGCAAGCTCCGACACACAGAGCAGAAGCCATGCAAGCTCCGACACAGAGCAGAAGCCATGCAAGCTCCGACACAGAGCAGAAGCCATGCAAGCTCCGACACACAGAGCAGAAGCCATGCAAGCGAGCTGATCTTTGTCACACACCAATCACTCCCTCAGAACAGCAGCGTTACACTGCTCACACACACACACACACACACACACACACACACACACACACACACACACACTGGATCAGTTCGTGTGAGTGAATCCAAAGTGAGGCTCTTTAGAAGCTGTGGGTGCATCTACGTTGGAAGAGACAGAAAGCTCCAGCCTCAGAGGACCACCCACTAGGAAAA
>JAPMUY010002850.1:60000-62500 GCA_026901105.3 Galaxias olidus
GTTAAGATAGAGAATATGACTGGTAATATTAAGATAGAGAATATGACTGGTAATGTTAAGATAGAGAATATGACTGGTAATATTAAGAGAGGATATGACTGGGTTAGGATGGGGCGTTAAAACACAATGATTCTATTGATCACATACACATCACAAGAACTCAAAACTTGATCCATACGGGGAGAGGTTAAGGTCACGTAGTGGCAAACCACACACACACACACACACACACACACACACACACACACACACAGACAGACAGACAGACAGACAGACAGACACAGACAGACAGACAGACACACACACACACACACAAAAGACAGAGGAGAGGAGCACAGCACATCCGGTCTGAGTCTTCTGAAGGATTTCATCCAGAGCCTTAACAAACTATACTACTCCTAATAATACTACTACTGATAATAACAACACTAATACATGTTATATGTAGTGCACTTCATATTGCAAGAACAATCTCAGAGCACTCAGAAGCGCTTAATCTCAGAAGCAGGCACTATGAGGATTCAGACCAGCAGAGGACCTGGAGAGTCTACTGGACCAGCAGAGGGAGACTCAATCTACTGGACCAGCAGAGGGAGACTCAATCTACTGGACCAGCAGAGGGAGACTCAATCTACTGGGCCTGCAGAGGGAGACTCAATCTACTGGACCAGCAGAGGGAGACTCAATCTACTGGGCCTGCAGAGGGAGACTCAATCTACTGGACCAGCAGTACCGAACACCACAAAACACAGCTCTATCAGCATTTAAACTATTAACTCACTAACTCACACCACAAAACGCAGCTATATAAACCTGCTAACTAACACCACCATCCAGCTCTATTAGATTGTAAACTGTGAACCTGCTAACTGTCAACCTGCTAACTGTCAACCTGCTAACTAACACATCAACAACCTGCTAACTGTTTACCTGCTAACTATTTACCTGCTAACTGTCAACCTGCTAATTATTTACCTGCTAACTGTCAACCTGCTAACTGTCAACCTGCTAACCAACACCATCAACAACCTGCTAACTATTTACCTGCTAACTGTCAACCTGCTAACTGTCAACCTGCTAACTAACACCATCAACAACCTGCTAACTGTTTACCTGCTAACTATTTACCTGCTAACTGTTAACTTGCTAACTAACACCATCAACAACCTGCTAACTATTAACCTGCTAACTGTCAACCTGCGAACTGTCAACCTGCGAACTGTCAACCTGCTAACGGTTAACCTGCTAACTGTTAACCTGCTAACTGTTAACCTGCTAACTAACACCATCAACAACCAGCTCTATCAGCATGTAAACTATTAACCCACTAACTAACACCACCAACACACAACTCTAGTAGCCTGTTATGCTAACTAACACCACCAACACACATTTCTGCCAGCCTGTTCCTGTTCTAACATCAACACACAGGTCTCCACTTAGAGATCTGTGGTCTCCCTCACATCAGGTGTGACTGCTCTTACAGAGTTACAGAGTTCTAAACGTTAAGACGTGATGGGGCTGTACTCCAAACCCCCCCCCCCCACACACACACACACACACACACACACAACGAAAGCAGCACGAGGAGAGGAGACACTGGGCTGAGGGGTCGTCAGGGAAACGGGAGGGCGTCAGCAAGATGGAGGTCAGCCATTGGCGCCACGAGACACTATCTTGTTACTATGGAACGTTACTATGGGAGTGTGCTGGGTTGCTATGGGAGTGTGCAGGGTTGCTATGGGAGTGTGCAGGGTTGCTATGGGAGTGTGCAGTGTTGCTATGGGAGTGTGCTGCGTTGCTATGGGGATGTGCTGGGTTAACATGGACGGTGGATAAGGATTCTTTAAGCTTAAACTGAACTGACAAGGGAGGGGGGCAACTCATCTCCTCAACGGTGTCAAGAAGGATAAAAAAAAAACAAGGGGATGGAATAATACAAGGGGACATAACTGTGTCTGATCAGTGCAGAGACTACATAACTGTGTCTGATCAAAACAAACACTACATAAGCTGTGTCTGATCAGTACAGACACTACATAACTGTGTCTGATCAGTACAGACACTACATAACTGTGTCTGATCAGTACAGACACTACATAACTGTGTCTGATCAGTACAGAGACTACATAAACTGTGTCTGATCAGTACAGACACTACATAACTGTGTCTGATCAGTACAGACACTATATAACTGTGTCTGATCAAAACAAACACTACATAAGCTGTGTCTGATCAGTACAGACACTTCATAACTGTGTCTGATCAGTACAGACACTACATAACTGTGTCTGATCAGTACAGACACTACCTAACTGTGTCTGATCAGTACAGACACTACATAAACTGTGTCTGATCAGTACAGACACTACCTAACTGTGTCTGATCAGTACAGACACTACCTAACTGTGTCTGATCAGTACAGACACTACCTAAGCTGTGTCTGATCAGTACAGACACTACATAACTGTGTCTGATCAGTACAGACACTACATAAACT